>JANRGW010041561.1:14063-38055 GCA_024733675.1 Psilopsiagon aymara | reverse complement strand
CATTGAGGGGGGCGGGGGGTTGGGCCCGTGGTGGGGCCCGCAGGGAGGAGGAGGGAGCCGGGGCTCCGGGCTCGGGCAGCCCCTTGGCTGGAGGGCAGTTGCGGGAGCGGCGTTCTGGGGGGATCCCCGCGGGCCGGAGGCTGAGGCAGCCCAGGCTGCGTGTTGTAAGCACCGGTGATGAGCTGGAGCGGCGGGCGGTTTAGTGGTGGATGTGTGTGACAGGGGAACGCTGCGGGTGTGACTGGTGCTTAAGGCCAACATAAACACGAACGGTTGTAGATGGTTGGGTTTGTGTTGCTTTAATTGAAGTGCTGAGTTTCATGTCCAATGTCACCTGGCAGCACAGAAGGTTGTCTTTGTGATGCAGAGGAAGTGTTAATTGAAGAGCTGCAAAAGGCCAGTCTAAATCCTGCTTTATTTTACAGGCTTCCTGTCAGTAATTACTTTAGCACTTGCTTTCTAAAGGCCAGTGACTCTTCTTTCTGTTGAGGGCATCGATATATAAGTTTTACTATGCTGGTGGCTTGGCCTGTTGTCAGATCAGTAGCTGAATGAATTGCAGTAATGAAAAGACTTAACCTGCTGTCTAGTTACAAGTGCTACCAGGGTGAGCGTGGTACAGGAAGTACCTTCAGGTGTAATTTGGCCAAGAAACTCTCCTAAAAGCATATTCTCAAGTATTTCAGCTAAAGAAGGAAGATGAGTTGTTCAGCAATATCAGAGCTGCTCTGTGCGTGTGTGTCTGTGTGTGTATATATATGCATATAAAGACATACACAAAGGCATATAAAGGCATACACAAGGCAAAGAAGTAAAACAAGGAGCTGGGAAGGGAGGGTTTTGGTTCTTCAGCAAATGCTTCATTTTCTTAATTAGAATTTTATTATTATCATTTTTAATGCCTTCAGCTGAATGAATGCTTGAGATACTTCCCCCTTGTCCCCCCTCAGTGTAACCTGCATCAAATCTGTCACTACTTTTACAAAGGTACTTGCTGTATCATCATAACAAGGCAGCGAGGGAGGATGTGCACCTTGTCTGTCAAGGGGGAAGCCAGTTAAATTGTTTAGGCGAAACATACAGGGATCTGTTAAAACCGTTTCTGTGGTGGCAGAAGTGGGATTGTGTTACGCTACAAAGAGATGTGTATCTCTGGATGCCTGCAAGGAGGCTCTTGTGATTGAGTAAGGGCCTTAACTCTGCTTTTCTCTCTGCCATCAGGTCATCGTTAGTTAGCAAAGATGCTTGTTCTTGTCTCTATTTGAGAAGTACCTTGAAATGAGAAGTTTCAGTCAACAGGAAGAAGACTTCAGTTAGCTTGCCAGATAACTTGAAAGTTAAAATTGAGCATAGGTTACTGAGATTAAACCACCTGAGTACCATCAGGAACCTGTAAATTAGTAAATTTCACCATAGCTATGGAGGTAAAAAGAGAGTAATGAGGATTTAAGCACCTAAGTAGCCTCTATAGTTGTCTGTTCTTGCGTAAAATTGTTCCTTCATTAGCTTTTTATTGGTATTGTAATGCTACTATGGAGATAGGGAATTTGAAGTAATAGTTTTAATGGATGTTTACTAAATGCTTTGAAGAAGTAAAACAATTCCAATTATGTCTTTAGATATTTTTAATTATGGAATACTACTTGGTAATTATAGTGTTCATTAGTAGCACTGCAGCTGAAATGTTGAGTATGCCATGGTAAGACCTGTAAAAACTGTGCTGTGGGAATTTTGTATAATAATATAAGCAGTTAGGGATAAAATCAGCTAAAACCTCCCTAACAGTTGCTAGGGGAATCATACTTAAAGATTGAAGTATTGCAGCTCATGATAACTAGAGCAAGTGGGAAAAGGACTTTGTGGAAAAGGAGTGTGCGTGCAAGTTCTGTTCAGTCAAACCTTATTTGGAGAAGAGGAACGTGCTCCCAACACTGCACAGGGCAGACAAAAGGATTATTGCTGTAAAAGTAAGTCAAGAGGTCAGCTATGAAACTCTGAAGTAAGAATAGCGCTGAAAGAAATGAGTCTTATTTTTCATGTTGCCACAGCTCCCCATCCATCAGTCATTCTGTCTCCAATTGAATATTCCTTGTTACCGTGTCACCAGAGTTTCTCTGGAACTCCATTACTAAAAGAAACTTTTGGTGACAGTTTAGATTTCACCAGGGTAGTAGAGTTGCAAATACTGTGTTCCAGCATTTTCATATGCACTGTACATTTAACTTTCATCTGTTTCTTTTCTCATTAAACTCTTACACTGGCACTCAGAAATCATTTGGTTTTTGATTGGCAAAGTTAACTACAGAGTTAAATGGGTGACAAACTTGTACTTCGTGGTTTTTACCAGGCTTCTAGAGCATTCATCTCACTGTGTGACTTTTTAAGCTAGGTTTGATGATGGAACTTGTAATATGACAGTCTTCACATTCTGAGTGTTGCCTCCAACAGTGGAACTTTAAAAAGCACCTCATGGTGTTGGAACTAATTTTAACTGTATAGAATAATTAGAATAAATCAGTGTACTCCTCCCTGAGCCAAGTTACTTTGGAACCAAGTTCTGGCCTTTAGGGAGGGCTTTTTTTTTTTCCCCACTGATAAACTAACATTTCCAAGTCTTGCTTTTAAGCCAAAACTGGTATTGGCACAACAACAAGAACAGAAATGTTGTAAAGATCACCAGCTTGCAAAGGGAGGAGCGTAGAAAAATCTTGTAGGAGAGTCTGACTCATCCAGAAGATTGTGTTGGAGAGATACCTCCCTAGTATTCCTTATTCGAAATACTCATGGTCAGCGTATTTCAAGCTGTTACGTGGAGAAAGTTCATGAAATAGTTTTAAACCAGCTAAGGGAAGTTATGAGGGAAACACCTAATATCTTCATTTGGCAGTTTTGTAGATGTTTTAAGTGAATTGCTGTCTCATAATTGAGAATGATGAAGTGGCAAGAATGGCTTTATTTGTAATGAAACTGGCTAACAGCAGTTCATAACAAATACCCTTGGTCTGTTGTTAACAGTGGTTTCACAGAGGGAATTAAGCTAATAGACAAGCTTCAAGTAATGTGGATAGTGTTATGGCTTGAAAGAAAACGTGACATTGAAGTAGTAATGGAGAGACCCAGAGCTAGTGATACTTTTAGACCTTCTACTATGTTTCTACTTTCTGTCTTGATTAATTTCAGGTTCCTGCAGAGCAGTTTAGTGGGTGGCTCTGAAGCAAGTTTTATAGCCTGGCATGTGTTAATACTGTAACAACTTCAATACAGACTGAAGATAGATGGCAGAGATGGGCAAAGGGCGCATGCCACTGTGTGTCTTTGGCAATATTGGCAGCTGTGTAAGGGAAGAGCTTTGGAAATGGTCAGTATTGATCTAGGTTAACAACTTTAGCTGACTTACTGAAGAAGTTCTAGAGTCTGTTAAAGTTCTGTGTTCATCTGGATATAATGTGGTAGATAACATATTTTAAGGGTTCCTTCTTCTGAACTTTATGCTGATGTGCAAGCCACTCTGAAATGCCCATTCTGACAGTCTGGTATGCATGTCTGCATTATGTCTTCCAGTGGATGCACCAAACCAATCATCTGATGCTGCTTGAAAATGTTTATCTGTAACACTCCGCATACGTTGTGGACTGATCTGTTGTGGGGCAGTTCCTATAGACTTTGTCTTGTAAAGTTTGCTTGATTCCAGGTTAACAAGAGTAGATAGCAGTTACCTTTCATATTAATGGTAAGTTCCTGATGTCCCAGCATGGTTTTTATTGCTGTACCTGCAAGCCAGCATTCAGATTCACTTGAGGTTGACAGCTCTAACTATTAGTGACTGATGTAAACTAAGAAAGGGTAAAAGTAGCTTTATGTAGGAGGTGGGAAAAGCTTGTGTAGTCCCTTTTTGTGAACCAGTGTGCACAAATGAGACCTGTGTGCTTTTTAAACTTCCCTGGTTTTGCAAGTCTCTGCTCTTTTTTCGTCAGCAATGTCTTTAACCTGAGCCAAATTGGTTTTGTTGAGCATCTTCCATTCTGTATAGGAAAAGGTAGAAGTTTGATTAAACTGCTGAAGGGCAGCATGTGGAGCAGCTGGTGTACATTCAGCAGGAATCATATTTGTGGTTCTTCGGCTACTGAAATAGTTTACATGAAAATGTTGCCTCCTGAGGCTCAGCTATAATATGTCCTATCATATAAAAGTGGTTGTTCATTTCTGAGGATTGCAAGTGGTTAGAGAGCAGCTGTAATGAATTCATTGGTTGTGCTGTCTGAGGGAAGCTTTGAAGATCTCTAGCATGTTGCTTGGGCAGAGGGAAATTGGTGTAGGCAGAATCCATCTAGTATGTCAGGCCTTTGTTTCAGCAGGATTTGGAATGCTGCAGGTTCAAGGTGATGGTGAACTGGTATAGCTGTAGCTACATGAGTGCGATACAAGTTTTACAGCTAAGGATGGTGAGCCAGATAGTGCAAACAACTTGAGGCCAAGGTAGGTTGTGTTATTCTGCTTTTTTAACCTGGTTTCTAGAGGTGACTTTGCCTTTGTACTGTATTAATAATTTATTGTATGCTTTGTAATCTTTTAATGGCAATAGTTAAAGGAGGTATTTAAAAGATGTGCAGATGTGGTACTTAATAATGTGGCTTAGTGGTGGACTTGGCAGTACTGGGTTAGCGGTTGCACTCGATCTTGATGGTTTTTTTCCATCCTAAATGATTCTGCAATTCTCAGTTACTAAAGTTTTATAGAAACAGATTCAGTGCTAAAGGGGCAGGGGGAGAGACCCAAAGTAGTGACTTTGGAGGGAGAAACCCTGTCGTGTGAACTAAGGCTGTCTGTCCCATTTGGTCTGCCAGCCAGCCAGGCAGGCAGCACATGTGCAAACAGGACTTGGACAGAACTGATAGCTGATGGACTTGATTGTGGAGGATGTGAGCTGGGAGGGATCCAGAGGTTATTCCATGTGCTGGGGGAGGAAGGCATTTCAGGAACACTTGTAGGAAACCAGTTCCATTAGCTCTAAAGCAGGCTGTTCCCAAAGCAGCAGGAGCTGGTAGATCTAGTGAGTTTTGCCTTTTTAACAGAAAATTGATAACTTAACACTTCAGACTGCTGTAATGTATAGTGGCTGAGGTCCATTTTTTGTATAATACAGCAGTACCCTCACTACACGTCTTTCCAATCTTACAGTGTATACATGAACATGTGTATTTGGGCTTTTCATAAATACATCATTTCCAGCTTGACTGGGATTTGCAGTAGGGCTGAGAATTATTTTGCCTGTTGCAAAGTAAATTTAACAACGTGCCTATAGTTCAAATTCAAGCTTCATTTATGATAGCTTAATAGATGAGATTATGTAGAACAATGCTATTGGCTTGTAGCTTGAATAACCAGTGTTTCTATGAAAACTGCTGTAAGATAATTAACCACTTTCTGCTTGAGACTTGCTGATCTAGACACTGAGGGGTTTTTGGACTGTTCCTGAGGTAGAGCTGGAGGAGATACAGAACAAAATCCTATTTGTTTGTGGTAAATCCTGCTCATAGACTGAAACATGAAATGAAATGCATCACAACTTTTCAGTCTTGGTAAGTTTACAATTGGGAGTTTTTAATCTCCTTTATTTCTTATGGCCTTAATCAAAGGCTTTTACTTAATTTATTAAAACTCTTAGAATGGCCTAAGCAACCTCGTAACCATGATCTAGGTTTAAGCCACAATCCTCTAATGAAGTTGTAAAGAAGCTGCAACCAAGGTTTCTTAACATTGCTCCAGCTCCTTTGACCTTTATATGAGCTTTTCACTGAGTGTGATGATGTGTGAGCATAGGCCAGCTCTGCTTCCCTCCTGAGAACTTCCCTTCTGTACTGTAACTTATCTCAGATGTCAAATGACACTTCAGGAAATGGGCACATCACTTGCCAGATGTAGGCTTATTTTAGGAAATGATATTTATTGTTTCCTCAGGGCTACAAAGTGGTAAATGGTGCTTGCTGTCGATAACAAAAGAATGCTTTTGGGATAAAAACCAATCCTGAAATGAGGGGCTTTAAGTAATCTGCTATTGCTCAGAAAACAAAACTTGAGTTCTTTACTTACAGTTCTTTTGAGTCATCCATGCCATTTAATAACCTGGTCTCCTTGCAGGATTTGAGAGCATTTTCAACTAGGTGTTCAGGAGACTAGAATGTGAAATGGAAAGTGCATGTGCTTTTGTTCAAGGCGTCTGCTATTGTTTGGTGTCAGGGACATGGTTCTGAAGCTAGCTGGCCTTGACCTGATCTCGTATGGTTATTTTCATGTTAAAATTAATATACAGTGGTTAGTTCTTTTCTTGACATGAGAGCTGTGGACTGCCAAGTGAAATTGAGGTGGTGTGATCCTGGCGTCACTGGAGGATGTTGTGGAGGTCAGGTGTGTGTTCAGAAAGCATTGAGGTGCACTCAGGAAAGCTTCAAGGTAGGCATGACTGAAGATCACTGTAGTATTTGATTTTGGGTGTTAGGAAACTACATGAACAGTTCTAAACACGTTGTCTTGGATTTCTTGAATCACTATTCTGAAAATGTTTGTAAAGAACATTCCAAGTTGTGCCTGCAGATGAGGAGTGAATGAGCATATTATTGCAGGGGAAACCCCAGTTCAGAAGTTTCTGAAGCTGATTCTTAATGATGATTGAGGTTAAGAAGAGCATCCTGGGGAATGATCTCTTTGTAAAAGCCCTTAAGAACGTCTCCTGCAGGTAACTGTAAGCACTGAAGTGGTTGGCTTGTACAAGCAGTATAGCATTTCTTACAGAGAGAGGATGAGACAATAATCTGACTCGTGGCCACATATATACTTTGTTTGTTTGACTTGCTGTTTTTGGGAGGCTTGGAATTCTGTTTCTTTTTGAGTTAAGTGTAATAACTTACAGCTTTTAACTTAAAGATGGAGGTTGTTTACTTGTTCTTTGAAATGACGGAGAGACTGTATTTCATGTGGTTCTCTTGGTTGCCTTTCTGCCAGTGGTATTGGCTCTGCTAAATTACAGCAACATGCTTAGAGTTTAAGTGTACTCCCACAATATGTTGTTCTGGAACATGGAGGATGTTCATAATTGTGCAGAAGAGGTAATGATTTAACAGAGTAGTATTTTATTTTAGAGATGTCACTTGTGGATCAAAGTGACCTCAGTTCTTCCTCTTAACAAGCGTCAAGTGCATGCAAATGCTGCTTGACACTTCTAAGAATGCAATACTTCTGATTTTGGTTAGATAGCACAACCCAAAAGGGACACTGTTTCGAGGCTGGCTAATCATTTTCAGTGTGTTTCCTCCTTTTGATAGAGTGAGATGCACACTGGACTAAAAGTCACTGACTGCAGTGCAGTGAATAGTATTCAATTTTAGGCATTGGAAACTACGTGAACACTTTGCCTTGGATTTCTTGAAACGTTTGTAAAGCACATTCAAAGCTGTACCTGCACATGGGAAGTGTCATCTTGAGCAGATGGGAATTGAGTTTCTTCAGACCTGCAGGGAGATGTCTAAAAGGTTTATTTTAAAACTTCCTTGTACTTATTTTGCTTCTTTCTTAATAGGAGTGAAACTGGGGTGTGGCAGAATTAGTCTTGCCACATGTGTTGTCATAGTGCTCTGAATCACACAGGGTGGCTTCAGCAAGAGTTTAACAGAGTACTTGAAAGGGACAGGGAGCCAAAGTCAGTACCAGGAAAAAGCCGCGTTAGACTAAGCTTTCGTCTTGCTGTGGAGGCAGCTCTTGAATTGGAGCAGTTCATTTTACTTAGCGTTCTGTAGCCAACAAACTGATCCCAATTAACGATAGGGCTTGTAAATCATATTCCTTGTAAGACGCACAAGTTTTGTGAGGAACTGGGAGCTGTTTCTAGTCCTTTTTACTGAGCTTTTACTTCTTGGAATCTGTGGTTAGGACTGCGTCTTCTTGCTATTTCTTTGCCATGTTTTTAGGCTTTCAAAGCTACGGCTTGGGTGTGATTTGCATGATTTAGGTGTGAGAAGGAAGATTCCTATACTCAGTGTTCTACCTTCCCCCAGTTGCTTGTAAAGTGCTTGGCTTGTTGTGCCAAGTGGGTTTTGGGACCTCCCTGAGAGAATTAGGAGATGGTTTATCCTCTTCAGTAAAGAAATTAGATGGAAATAGAAATATACAAAGTCTAAATATTTTGCTTTTCGGTTTGATGCAGAAGACTTCCTCCCACTTCAAACCTTGTAAGGCTGGAAAAAGTGCTTCCTGTTAAACCACAGGCTTCTTGACTGTGTTCAAGTGTGTGGAATAAGATGTGAGATCAGAGCTGTTGTACTCCATGGACTGAAATTTAGTACTCCATGTTCTTAACACTGCTGCAAGGCCAACAAGATACTTGGTGAACTATTGCATGTGGCGAAAGCTTTCACCATGCTCTGACCTTCTCACAGCTGTGAGCAGTTCACTTTGGGACCCTGACCATCAGGAAGGGCTCGAACTCATTATGTTTCCATTAACAACATTCACTTGCAGAGTAACTGAAGGGTCATATTCTGCAGTCTGAAGTTTCTGATGCTTTAAGCTTGAGTTTGCTCTTGAACACGGCAGGATCTCGTGAGCACGCAGAAGAGGTGAGAGCACACAGCTAGAGTAGGGAGAGGGTATGAGTTCAGCATCCTGCAGTTACTTTGAGCTTGGATAATGTGGAACCGCAGACTTAGGCACACTGTGTTCTGCTGTTTAGTCTCTCAATAAGGAAAGCCTGAGTGTGTTTAAGCAGTGTTTAAAGTCACCCTGCAGAGAATTCTCACTTGGAGACTACAATAAGTTGCACCTGTGGATAGTAACCTGAGGCACCTATAAATGTGGTAATATGGACCAGTAAAAATGCACCATTCGCTGCAAAATGACTATGCCTTTAATGTATTTGGCTCCTTAATACTGCATTTGGTAGCTGGACACATGAGACAGTTGTCATGTGCTGTGGCCATCTTACCAAAGTCCTCGCTTAAGATTACAGATAACCTTCAGTGTGTGGGAGGAAAGTCTTGTCATAGCTAAGATTTTTTGCAACTTGCATATTTCTTTATGATGTTTGCACGGTGTTTTGTCTTCTTTGAAATCTCTCCCTCTTGGAAGTATGGCTCCCTTAGCTGTCAAGTGCTGCGCTTGCATCTCTACAGCTGCTTTCCCAGATCTTTGGTATCCATCCTTGATGCTGCTTCACCCATAAACTACACTAGATGCTAAGCGGGACTGTTTGCCATCAGAAACTTGAGGGAGGATAAGCACTCAGCCTTGTGCCCCTCCAGTTTGTGTAGCCCCAGACTCCCACTGGGATGACTGCAGGGAGCGAGGTCGCACAACACTGCTCACCCAGCAGTTGACTTAGTGTCTTTCTGAGCCTTTGAGGTTCCGGGATACAATACAGTCTCCTGTGGTAAAACAGTGTCAGTTTTCTCTGTGCTGGCTTAAAGCTTTATGTTTGCACAGAGGTTTTACTTCAGTCATTTATGAGATCTGAGTCCAAACTGGTTGAAAGTAGATTTGGTTTTTTACTGTTTATGCAGTGAATGTGCTTTCTAGGGGCGAAGTTTCTTAACGGTTTCTTGGGGAGAGGAGCACAAGAGTTGGGTGTAATAGTTAATCCCAGACAATTGCTAAGTTTGAACTAAAATGATCAATTTGAATATGCTTTGAAAATACTCCACAAATGGTTGTGACATCATGAAGTGCTTTGGAGACTGTCTTAAATTGTACTACCTGAGGTACCTTTACGTGAGGAAACTGCTGGTAATGTGGTGATAGCCTTTCACTGATCTCGGATGTATGGCAAAGTATATCAGCAACATTCCTGTAGTGTACAGAGAGCAAACCTGTGCTGTGTCTTGGTTTAGAGCTGTTGCCTCCAACTAGTGCAAGAAGCTATTTGGTAATGGCACTTGTGGGAGCATACGTGGAGCATACTGGTGTTTGCTGTTCCAACAGTGGAGAGGGATTGTGCTTTTATTTACATAGATATGTGGCAGTTCACCTGATAATGTGAACCTAGCTTTTTATGCAGTACTTAACTTCGTGCTCCAGAGATGTACTGGCAAATATCCTAACCTTCTCTTGTGAATGAGTTCAGTTGCATGTTGAAGCGGTAATAAATACAGTCCTCGCTTTGCTTTTACAAATAATGGCATGATCTGCCTTAGGGTATTGAATTAATGGTTTCTTGCACAAATACACTTGCTCATTTAATCTCTTATCCCCTTATTGCTGCAGCAGTTTTGTAGGGCTTGTGTCACTTTCTGTCTCATCACTGAAAAGTTGGAAGTCACTTTGTTGTTAAGGTACTAGTTCAAGATGTCACGCTGTGCCAAGGCTCTGACAAATGAGGTCTGTGAATCCTGTATGGTACCATCTCCAGCTTGTCTGCTTTGACAGATTTGAGTTCCACCTGAGGTGGTAGGCTGATCAGGACCAGCTAAGTGCAAATGCATACTCTGCTTTACTTGCTCTGAGGACAGTTAGGGAAGTGCTAGTAGAGTGGTAACAGCTAGTTACCAAGTTGTACTGTTTTCCCTCAGCTGTATAGTGAGCACGTGTCCAACTTACTGTGCTGGAAAGAACTACTAAAGCTTTTGTTGGAGGAAAGAAGTGTTTATTTGATGAAAGAGCTTTGAACTCCAACTCCAGGAAGTGAACATGGCATTTGGTGAAGTTGCAACAGTGTGATTTTGGTAGTTTCTGGTGTGTCAAACAACTTTGGCCAACAGCGGGTGGGATAAAGTCCTACATAGTTCTACTGTATTGCAGGCTGCTTGGTTTTCCAGGATAACTCTGAACTTTATATAGGACTGTGCTTGTCATGTCAGAATGTATGGGTGGGGGGTTGGGTTTTCTTGATTCCTCAACAGTGATGAACTGAAAATACTGATGTAAAGCAACAGGTACCCAAATATGAGTTAATTAGTTTCACTATTTTACAGATGGGGTCGAGGATTTGGTCTGTTGGGTTCCATCTTTGGAAAGGACAGTGCAATAAATCAGTCAAACAGTGTTTTTGGACTCGTGTTTTATATACTACAAATGCTACTTGGTAAGTATTAATTCAGTTTTGAGGCTAAGGTAAAGCTCTGTGATGATGAGTGTGTTACACATTGTGTAATCTGCAGGAGACCAGACAAATGCATGTGATTTTTATCTTTTTTAGCACCAGTCTAATGACACATCTGTCCAAAGGGCTCAAAACCCCAACTGATAACAAAAGCAATTGCATTTTTCTCTTCTTATACTATTAAAATAATCATCAAGACAGTTGCTGCGCTGGTATTCTCACTTCAGTGTATTTAGCATTGTCTTGCAGGACAGAAAAGAGGAAATAAAAATGGAATTCACAAGTTTTGCAGGAGTAATAGGGGTAGCAGGCAAAAAACTGCATGAAATGTAATATTTACTTATTTCTTTGTAACAATATGATCTGTTATAAAGCTAATGGTAGACATAACTTGACCAACCTGTAACTCTCCCATAACTCTGGAATACAGAAGATGGTTAATGCACATACTTCTTATCAAGGGACAGAACCTAGATGCTCCCCTCCAAATAGTGATTTGGGAGCCACCTTGAACTCATGGTGTTTTAAACAGACTTCTGTGTAATACCAACTCGCTGAGTAGCCTTCAGTTTGAATTAGAGTGCTTAGGCTTTTTGCTCTTTTGTGGAAGGGGGGGAATGAGAGCAACGGTAGTAACTTTCTCTCTCTTGTTGCAGGTATGACAGCAAGTGCAGTAGCAGCTCTAATCCTCATGACATCCTCCATAGTGTCTGTAGTAGGGTCATTGTACTTGGCATACATTCTGTACTTCGTGCTGAAGGAATTTTGCATTGTCTGCGTCATCACATATTTGCTGAACTTCATTCTCTTTATCATCAACTACAAACGACTAGTTTATTTGAACGAGGCCTGGAAACGGCAACTCCAACCCAAACAGGACTAAGGCCTGTTTGAACTCTTGACTGACAGTCTGAAGACCCAACTTCCATTAAGTTTATTTTGCAGTAATTTTTTATTCTCCATATCAGACACTTTCCCAGAGAACCATAACAGAATTTTTAATTGTCAGTTTGAAGGGGCCCTAGATAATTGTTTTTTCTTTGTGCTAATCTTCAATGTGGTTATGAAAGAAAGCTCTAATGCAATCAAAGACAAGCTTTAACTTTACTTTGAGGGAGTTTTAGACACAGCAAAACCTAGACTCTCTTCCCCCCTCCACTTGTGAAGTGGGTAACATGTGCTATAAAATATCCTGTATATAAATTGAGGTATAACAACATGTGTTCATAACATTAAATATTCTAGACTAGGATTTACCATATTTAATGTTGCCATGTTTACAGTATGTGTATTACTTTTTTTAGCTGATGGACTTAGATTTGACTAGGACTTATACTGTAAATAAAACTAGAGCTACTGGTTTCATCCCTGGAGAACTCACTGTACAATCAGTTTTGCTAGCCTAGGAGCTGTCAGTGTTCAGCTAATAACTCGACTGATGTGATGGAAGAAGTGACCTCTGTAGAACACTGAGTTGCTGCTAGTGCTGTTGTGAGAGAATGATGGTTGGGTTTTGTTCCATTGTTTTTTGTCCTTGTCTTCAGTAACAAGAAATGGAATTAAAGCTGAAACCTGAAGTATGTTTGTTAAACCACAACGTCATTAATTTCTGTACAGAATGAAATAGCTTAGTGTGGTCAATAGAAAGCTGCCACCGGGATATTATATGCAGATTGGGGGTTGGTGTACCAACAGTCTTTGGAAGGACTTCATTTCCGTGCAGAGCTGTTTCATTTTTAGCCAGTGGTCAGCCAGCCAGTGTTACTAACGTTCGATGTTATATGAATGCTGCAGTATAGAATTGCAATTTGCAGTGGAAACCACTGACTGAATAGGATAACCAAGAAGCAGTTCCTTAATTGATCTTCGTCAGGATCTTTGGTTTGTGCTATATTGGGAAATGAACTTTAGGCCTGACATACATAAGATCCCTTGAAAGGGCACGCTGTTTAATGAGATAAGTAAGTAAATGTGCTCCTGAAAATGAAATGTGATCTAGTGCTATCATTGCTCTTTCTAATAACTAACTGGGGAAAAAACAAAATTAAACTGCAGATTTAAACAAAGGAACAAAATTGTAAATGTTGTTTCTGCACTCAGTATTCTAAGGCTGAATGTTAAAGTGCCTTCTGTCTTAAAATCCTAAACCAAATACTTTGTGTTGAACTTGGCAGGCAGAAGTGTCCTTGCTTTAAAAATGAACAAACCATCCAATTCCTAGCAAACTTGCTGGGGATAGAAGAGTATTAAGAGATCTGTTTTAGTTTTTAGACTGAGAAGTGGTAGCAATATTGTTTCAGTTAACTTAAAACAATGTGATTGAAGGTTCATGATGCAATTTGGGAAAGTAAAGTACTGGTGTTTCAGACTCTGTGACACCAAAATGTATTGGTTCAGCTACTTTCTGTAATCGGTGCTGTGCTGCTTTTTGCCCTTGTTAGCTTCTAAATATGAAGAACTCCAACTGCGTGCCCATTTATTTAAAGAATGAACCTAACTAATTTTAGGATGTTTTTTGCTTAAACACGAATGTCAGAGAGACACTTATGTTGTATGGCTAGGTGGATTCTAAACACTAAGTTGTTGAGGATAAACTTGACTGTGAAACATGCAGTGTTCCATAGAGAGAAAAATGGACTTTTTAGATTGAATTCACAAAATACTCTTTAAATTGCTGAAGTAATTTTCTGGTTTATATCAAGGATGTAGGTGGAAACTGCTTTTATGTATAGAGTTCTGTGGTATGAGTAACATCTGTTGCATGTAACACTAAACTACTTGTCCCTCTTGTCTAACAGTTTTAGACAACTCATTAAATGTGTTTTGTATTGACCAGAGTACAGTTAAAGCTTGTCTTGATGTTTAGTTCTGTCTCTCAAATGCCTTGAACTTTGATATGAGGGGAGTGAATGATGTTAAACTGGTCCTTCAAGGATTTACTTTGTTCTCTTGCAAGCCTTGAGGCTGTATTGCTGTTTAATACGTTGTATAGATTTATTTTGATGCATTCCTGTGATCTACTCTAAGGCACCTTTTTCATCCGAGGAAGAGGTGAACATGTGCTGCCTGCAGTGCTTAGTTGCAGCGCTGATCCCTCAGAACAAGCAGCAATGGAGACAAGTATTATCACTGATTACTTGGTCCAATTTCTGGGTGTAGTGCACACCAAAAACAAAGGAGAAGAGCCCCATCAGCTGGAAGTATAGGTGTTGATCAACTTCACTGTGTCTTGTGCTTGTCTGTGTGGGCATAGTCTGTTAATTCAGTTTGCTTAGTAAACTTGTTCAGGGCCAGATTTTGCGCAGTCGTGTCTGCAGTCCTTGTTTGTGTGGCCATAGGGATCAAATGGAAACCGAGTTTGGTCTCTGAAAGAATTTGCAGCTACACTTTGTGCACAAACTTGCCAATCTGATCCTTAATTGTGAACTCTCTTGTCTTGTGTGCTTTTCTTGCAGTTACTTTTTACTGGAAGTGATTTGCTAGAAATGGCCCTAACTCTCCTACTTCCTCCCTTGTGCTTCAGAAATGCAGTTGGCCTGAATAAAGGGCAAAATAATGTTAGCAGTAGAAATCTGGACCTTTCTGCTTCCAGTTCTTTGACTCTTTCCTTGTTGCTCCCAATGATAGGAACAGCATATTTCTTCCAGTAAAATGGCTCAGGTTATAATTAGTTAATGTGATTGAAATCAGAGGAGTGCTTCATGCAACTGCCCCCCTGTCTGCCTACAGCCAAAACTGATGCTGTGGCAAATATTTAATATGTAGGTGAAATTAATTTGACCCTTACAAATCTGAAGGCAAATTCTGAGGAATCTTGAGGATACTATGGGGAAAAGCCGGGAACTAATACATGGTCGAGCAGGACAGGAGGGCATTACTCAGATTCTGGTTATGTTTCAACACTCAAGGTGGGGGAGGGGGGATCATAATATACAACAGTGGTTCTGAATTTGCGCTTCCCCTCCCCTTTGCTGACTCTTAGAAGTTCCATGGTGGGGTGGATTGGAAAGGCAAAAAATCTAATCCCAAAACCTGCTTAGGAATTACACATTCCTGAAATCCTCTTACTGTAAGGTATTTGCTACTCTTAAGGCCAACGAAGCATTCAAGTCTCGCTTTGGAAATGAATGTTCTTGGAAGTTTCTGTCAAAAGTTTGCAACGCTAAGGCCAATGAAACATTCCCTACCACCTTCGCTATCTAAAGTGACAACAAATCTTTCTTTGGAGGTTTTCTCATACCATAGGATGCATTTATCTCCTACAGATCTCTCAATGGTTCCAAAAGATTGGTGAGGTGCTTCGGGCAGCACTTGATGCTCCTAATTTATATGGACTAAAGTTAAAGAGATCTAATAGCTTTGGTTCTGCCAACATCATTTAAACATGATCTAGACAAAAGTGGTCCAGAAAAGATGAAGTGTTCTGTTACCATAAAACTGTTTTAAGCATGGCCTAAATATTAGGTGTTTGTTCTGTATAGTATGTTCCATCGACTATTTATTGCCAGTGCTTTAAACTCCAAATTAAACATCCCTTGAAATGGAGTCACTGGGCAGATGTTCCTTTTATCAATATAGGTTGAGAGATCCTCTACTGGAGGTTTAGGATCCAGTTTTGCTAACAGGTAAACCAGTGTAAATATGTACGAATTCTATTTGTTGCACATAACTTTTTTTTGGTATAAAAAAGAATAAATGTAGAAATTACCTGTGGATGTCTTGCTGCAATCATTCTTATGCTGCATTCATTCCAAACATAAGAGCTTGAATGAACCCAATTGGAGGCCTTTTTGGACTCAGTCTGAGCCTTAGAAACTGTTTTTAAAGTCAGTACTGTAACTCTGTTTGTAGACATGTACTAAGCTGTGATTGTTTTCAGAGATACTGTCTGTTAGCAGCAGAACATTTAAAGCACTCGGGTACCCAGCGATACCAATTCAGAGCAGTTCTGCAGCTTCATTATGTCTTGCTGAATGTTGTGTGCACATGGGTGTAAAGGGTGAGCAGCGTTGATTTGAGGCTTCAGTTATTTACAGTTCTTTAAGCAACGTGCAAAACCACCATTGTTCAGTGTGTTGTTGTTATCCCTTCCTGCTTTCCTTGGTTCTGTAGGTCTACTTTACCTCTGCCCCATCAAGATGACAGAGTATCTGGAAACTGCTGTGTGTTCTTCTGGACTTGGGGAGGGAGGAGCTGCTGGGAAGGGCTGGATAAGTGGCTTGGGGTCCTGATTGCACTGAGCTCTTGAGACCAAGCGGGAGCTAAGACTGAAATGTGCGCTTGCTGTACATGTGGGTACTAAACTTTGCATCTCTTCTGTTGGACTGAGTGGAAGTAATAGTATTCCTTCTTCTGCAGCCGCAAGCCCTGTGTGTAACCACAGGGATTTGAGCCCTAGTTTGTAATGAGTTAACAGTGTCAGACCTTTATCTGTGTTCTGATGTGGCAGCTGTTGGTGTGTCACTTACGTTGAAATGGGGAAGAAAATGATTTAAAGGAAATTATGCCTAGAGAGCGGGAAGTCACAATGACTTTTATTGTTGGCTGAAGTATATTTGCTCTAATCCCATGGTACATTTGTACAAGTTTCTTTACACTGTGGATAGACTTGTATATTCTGGAGTTTTAGTTATATAGAAAATGCATAGACCTAGACAGTGTAGAGTGCCGATATTCTGCTGCTGCTTTTCCCTTAAAAGCAAAATCGTTCTGAAGTCTGCAGTAAACATGTACGTCCTTATTCTGCATGTAGCAGTGTGGACAAGTGGTGCTGGGTTCTAATGTACTGCATCTAAAGCAAAGAGAATTTGGGAGAAGAGCCAGTTGAAGGAACAGTGGTAGCAACAGTTTCACAAAGTATCTGTGCTTCAGAATAAAACAGCTACATTATTGTACCAGCTTCCAAAAGGCAGCAGGCAGCCTCCCGTCTGGCATTCTGCTGAGGGTGATGCTGCTCTTGGGACAACCCTGGTGTGTTGCAATAAGAAGCTTGCAGAATATTCTTAGCTTTTCTGAGTATTGGCATCATCTATTGCAGCCTGAAGCCTGGTCTTTAGGGTCCTCTAAGCCTGTTGGGCTGCCTGAGAGATGTTTCTACACTACGTTACTGTCTAATGTAGCATGTGCACATTAAATTACACATCACCCTACTCCACAAGGCTTCAGGGAAGTATCAAAAAGGTTTAGAACAAACTTACCCTCTAGACTACTATTACTGTAATACATAGTGACAATGTAACATGAAGGACCTCCTTCCAAGCTGGAAGATAAAAACGCATCTACTAATGGCTGTTCTGGTACTGTGAGTAAAAGAAACAGTTTTAGGCAAAGTTCAGTTGATGTAGTATCTAACATATTCCACCTTGCTGCTGTAGTGTGAATTCCGCACTGTATTGGAGTATGTTGGGTATCCTCACAGTAGTACTTTGTACAATTCCTGAATGCTGTGAACTCTCAATTTCTCAGCCAGCCGCATATGTTCTGTCCCACAAGAGAAGCTATATATATATATATTGTGCTCGTCGGTAATCCTGCAGACAACCTGCTGTGATCTGAGTAGTGTAACTGTTAGGGGAGTATAACTGGAGACCCTCATTTCCATTGGAGGGATGTGATGTTCATTTAGAGTAACTTGGATTTTTTGAAGTCTTCAGCATTGACTTGTGTCATGTAATACATGTAATACCTTTTTTTTGCCATAACCAGATACCTCAGTCAGTATCTCTAACTTCAGCTCCTTGAAACTCTGAATAATCATTTTACTACCCAGAAAGAGGAAGCCTACAGACATGGCTAAGCAAAGGAAAATAGTGTTTCTGATCTGCTTTGTATCATAGTAACTTCTTCAGGTGGACTAGGAATTGCATTAGATTTGCAAGACTTGAGTCAGGCATAAATGTTATTTAAACAGAAGTTTAATGAACAAGTTCATCATAGGACTCAGCCACTATACCTTTTGATGTCATTTTAGAAAGAGGGAAGATGATTTTATTACAGGAGGATGACAGCTTGATTCATTTGCAATCTTCCAGTATCTTTCTCTAAGAACAAATGCAGCTGATTTGGGCTGTCGTTGGCGGGTAAATATTCCTTTTTTGTTCCCCAAAACACGTGTGGTCCCTGTAGAGAAGTTACAAAATTAAGCAAGCATACATAAAATACTCTTACCCCCTACTGTGAACTGTTATAGTGTATGTACTAAGTCAGGTTAAATGGAAGAGATGTATATGTACTTTCTTCCACACAGGTACAACAGGGAACTTGACAGATGTAACTTGTGTTATCTTGGCAAGAGTAATGGTGTAACTAAGCAATGCAGCTGCAGTTTTTTGTAGTTACAACTGGTAAGTTGATGACAGTTAATTCAGGTATACCCATTAACTTGATCAGTATTGTATTTACAGCAGATATTCCTTCTGCCATTGGTTCCACCTTGAATTTGACAGTGAAAATGTTGCTTGCTGTTTGACTGTGCTGTCCTTTAGTAGCGTTTATATCACTTTTGCCTCTTCTTCATGGGAAACTAGAAAATACAACTGCAACATGTAGGAAGCCTGGAACTGCTTATGTGTATGTGAACTTGTCTGTGTTTTCTCCATCCTGTTTGAAACAGCACTTTTCTAATTGCTGCTCTGTGCTGACTGAGCTTTCTGATACCTACTTTGGTGCTTTACAGGTTGTTATGAATGGTGTTTCTCTGCCTGAAATTAACACTGACTGTTCACCACCCTAACTCACTGCAGGTGGCATATGCATAACTAGTTCCTTCTTACTAGGTCTCCTTCTGAGCTATAATTGTTTAATTTCCTCTGTGTCTGCACTGTAATGCCCCCTACTTTGTGAATGCACATTAATAGTGAACGGAGTGTCGTGACAGACAGTGGTCTACCAGAATGGCATCTGGTCCTCTAATGCTAAACTTCTACCAAGTTAATAATACATTATTTAAGGTGCTCTGTTACCAAGGGTAGTTGTAGATGAAATATGAAGCAAGTGAGACATGTCCCTAACAGCTGACTGAAGTTCTGAATTGAGGATAGCCAAGAAATAGCAGTAATCTGGGTCTGCTCACAAGCTTCCTTTGCATTCTCCCCTAGCATGTTGTCTCGTGTTTTGGGGAGCATCTCTGCAGAGGGGACATCTAGGAGCTTGAGATGTGGAGGGAGGATACATTAAGTCCAGGCAGGACCTTCCCTCTTGGCTTTGTCACAGAAACCAGCTTGACAAGCAGAGGGCTCTTTTGTCCTATGCTACAGCACAGTATTGTCTGTGTGTCATAAACCATTTAAGCTTGCATGGAGGCTGGAGAGTTGGTTAGAATATAAATACAAGCTTACCTTGATTGGTCATGAAGTCTGCAAAGTTCCAGATGAGCTCCCCAATCACATACTCTTTCCTCTTCTTGTCAAAAACTGAATGGTACTCCCTTAGCATTGCTTTCTGATACTCCTCACTGAACATCAGAGGTGGATCCTACAGCCAGGGAAAAAAGGTGGCCTTATATGAAGTGACAGTTAATATCAGCAAAAGCTCTGTATGTTTGCTCCCTGTTTACCTGGGACCTGCTTCCTCAAGACAAGCTTAACAACTGCTTGGTCTTTTCATTGGAGCTGCATGAACTGTGACAATTAGCAACTACTGAAATTGCAAGGGGAAGCACAGTATAAACATGATGCCAGGGATGCCTGGGGGGGAAGTTGTGGTTTTACTTGGTGCTTTGTGATAGGTATAGGAGTGCCACCCCTTCCCTGTGGAATAGCCTCATGAAGTGAATGTTCACTCTCCAGTGTCCTGTTTTCCAACTAAGTATTTTCTGTGAATGCTGAAGTGCAGATCTTGGTGCTCAGTGCTTTTAGTCAAAGCTAAAAACTCTTCCCTAGGTAGAATCTAGTCTTTGTTAGTGGCACAGCTCATTGATTTCTGTAGAGCAGGATTATAATCCTGGAGTCTTTCAGACACTTGTAAGCTCTCAAAGCTAAGTCAAGCTCAGTGGTACCCACCTCTTCTAATTAAACTCTGCTGCCCCTGTAAGAAGAGCAGTGCTTTTTCCATCTCGAGCATCTATAACACTTACACTGTGAAGTCCAGGGACTGCGTCTGCTCCATATTCACTCTGGATAATGGGTTTTTGGTAGGTTTTATACCAGTTCTCAAACTGTGCTGTGAGTTGTAGTGGAATAACCTCCAGATGGCCTGGGTCATGATACCAGGAGAAGTAGCTATTTACACAAATTACATCCACATAAGGAGCCTATAAAAAAGGTGAGAGTGTTTTATCACAGAGCTCAAAGTAGACAACCTTCACTTGTAAAGCTAAATCCTCCTTCTGGTTCATTTAATGGAATCCAGTTTTATTACATGTAGAATGAAGTCTTTTCCCCCCCATCACTCAGGCCTTCCCAAGATAAAGCCTTTCCCTGGAAAAAAAGCAGTTATTAAATTTAATAATAGCATATTATTTTGTCATTTTTCTTACAGACTTAGGAAGTCACAGCAAAGAGTTAGACAAGATCAACCCATTTCATCCTCAGGTTTGTTAGGAGTTTTTGAGTTTCCAAGATGTCTCTGGCTTGCTGGTACATTTAGATGTACTTCTTGAATATTGGAATGTGATTGTCAAGTTAGTAGTCAAATATTTTGACTAGCAACTAAATCTGTGCATCAATGGTGCAATACTAGGACTAAACATTCTGCAAGTTATATGCCATTTCTACCACATGGACAGTACGATAAAAAGGGCACGAAGCCCACCAGAGATAAAGTAATGTTGTATGTAACTTGTTCAATGTTCTCTTAACATGTTTTGTAATAAAAGCAAAAAAGTTCTAATATCACATCAGTGTATGAGATCTATTCTTTGCTTTTGTTTTCCTGTGTCCTTAAGCTATTCAGAACATGCTCCTGGGGATGGGATGTCAGGAGTCAGCATGTGTGTGCCTGATGCAGCAGCAATATCCCAGAGCAGATCCCTGCTGGGCTCCTTCAATACTAAGGTCACCAGGTTTTATCCTGGGGTGGGCAGGAACAGAGCTGTTGGAGCTACAGGAGGCCATGTCAGGACAGCCTGAAAGAAATACAAAGTGTAACCTATAGTGGGGACCTGTGGTAGAATTACATCCCTACAAACTTGCCTGCTAGAAGTGTTCATTGTACAGCAGTGACAAGTACTATAAAGCCATCTTGGAACTATTAAAAATGACATAGGAATGATCCCAGAAACAAATTTGTGTGTTAAAGATCCCTGGTTCATGTTATGGCCAGCTTAAGGCACAGACATCCAAAAAAAGTGCCTTTTGGATATTTATACAGCTCTAAGACTCATATAATGAAGATAGAAGAGCTTATAGATTATTCAATGTTAATAGACATCTGTCAAAGAAGATCTAGAGCAGTTTAAAGCAGGAATTAAAGCAAAGCTGTCTTCCTTTAGGCTTCCACAAGGCCTGTTAAGCATTTTAAAGAGGTTTAAGCTTTGGTTTAATTGCAAGTGAACGCAATCAATGGAATAGCAAAGCATGACAATGTTAATAGAATCCAGGGATCTGATCCTGCATGCTTCACTCAAGACAAAGAACTGATCTTTCTTACAGATTTCTTTTTCCCCAGCTGGACTACAACTACAGGATAAGGTGCTTTATACTAGAAACAAAACTGTTAAGTTCTCTTCTGCCTCTCCCTATTAAATATCTCCAGTAAACCTGGGGGGAAGGGGGGAAAGGAGAGTAATAGAAATGACAAGAGGAGGAAGTTTAATGCATCAGTTGAAAAAAGGCTAGAAAATAAAATGAACTTACACCATGATCAAGAGCGTAATTAGCTTCTGTCACATAGGTTACTGGTCTGGAGGGATCGAGAGCTTTAGTGTGAGCTATCACTGTCCTGTTTGCAAACAGTAAAGCAAGAGTTCAGCAACAGCATGGAGAAGCACTGCCCCATTTCCCCAAGCTCTCTGTCGTTCCACCCCCACAGACATTTGGAGCTGGTTCGGATTTAGCAGGCAGAGTATTGTTAATTCAATACTGGAGGATACTTAGTGTTGGGCTGCTATCAAGTGCCTACACTGTAGCCCATTCTTTAGGAATATAAACATCCTGCCACAAAGCCGGCTGCTATCCCACCTGAAAAAAAAACAGAGTGGGAGTGTACCAGGCACAGGCAGCTCAAGAGCTGGAGATGGGACAGGGAGTTTGAAGATAAAAACATAAGGGTAATGGGAAGTCCCTCAACAGCTCTGTTCCTGCTAAAGCAAAAGGCCACAGCAGAGAGAGCAGGTAAAGGCTGGCAGCCTTTAAAGAAACCTGAATGAGGGAGATAGAGGAATGGGGAGGTATCAGTGAATGGGAAGGTCAAGCTCTGCTGCTGCCTTCATATTGCAGAAGGGTGATGTGTCACTGTGAAGAATGAAACTTCATGGTTAAGTCTTAAGGCACTTAAAGCTACGAGGGTCAGTCTGCTACCCCATTAGTGACTCTTGCCTAAACAAAGCTTAAATCTCTTTAAAGGGGGAAGGAGGAGGGAAGAGCTGTAGAGACTCAGAGCAGTGGCTTTGAAGGGGGCATTGTGATCCCCAGCACTACAAATAACCAGCACTAACTGAAGGACCTTGTCTTTAGAATTAAAGGCCAACTATTTTACAGCTCTTCTGTAATTCCTTAAGAACTTAGCACTTGCCTTCCACTGGTAACAAGGAATATGCTGGTCCCAGGAAGTTTGCTTTAGCTCAGAGCAAATGGACCCCTCTTAATTCTGCAGAGCCTTACTCTTTCAAAAGCAGCAGATTGAGGCTGTTACATCGTGCTGAGCATCAATTCAGCACATGCAGCAGTTACACTGTCACCTTGTGGGTACTGCTTTGGAGTTCCCAAAAAATGCTTGCCCTCTCTTTACTACTTCTCTATGCCACCCCAAAGAAAGAGGATGCATCATTTGCCAAGATCCAAGCCTCATCTCTCTGTACTAGCAGATGCACTTACTTAAAGTAATAAGCTGCTGGGGCCAGCTCTGATGCTGGCTCATTGGCTACTGACCACATCACAACGGATGGCCTATTCTTATCCCTGCGGATCAGCTCCTCCATCACAACCAGATGATGCTGCAAGGACTTGTTCCCAAAGCTCTGGCTGAAAGACAAAAGGAAGCAAGACCTGGTGAAGTGAGGGTATAAAATCCATCCCTTTTGCCCTTCCCTATGGAAACTCAAGCTCCTGGGGTGCATAAGCACAACTGAGCCTTGATGCTGGGTATGGCTTCTGCCCTATCTCCCCAAAGCCTGTTGCACAGTTCAGGGCCACGGTTTGGGCTCATTAATCCGGATGACGTGATGGCCATGTGGCAGAACGCCCTCTGCTTGCCCAACGCCACCGGGCACACGTGGCACAACGGGCTGATTGCTACACAGAGCAAAGTACTTCCATTATCAGGACAATGGGCGCCGTGGGGTGGGAGGGGGATGCTTTTGAAGGAACACACAACCAAGGGGAAGGGTCCTTTGAGCGCTCTCTTACGGCATTTTAATGCCCACGGCCGGGCACTCGTCGATCACCACGATGCCGTAGGCATCGCACAGGTCCATGATCTCCTCTGCGTAGGGGTAGTGGCTGGTGCGGAAGGAGTTTGCCCCCAGCCAGCGCAGCAGGTTGAAGTCCTTCACAACCAGGGGCCAGTCCAGCCCTTTGCCACGGATCTGGGGGAGGGAGAAAGACATCGCAGCCCATCACACTGCTTCTCCAGTGTTAGCCAGTCACCACTGCTCACCTCCAGCCCCGGGTGCCATCTCTAGCTGACCGCACACCCCCCATGCGGTGTTTGCCTTCATGAGGGGCACTGCCCTGCCCGGCCCGCCCGCTCCTTCCCTCCCTACCACGGGGTTCCTCCATGGGGCGGGCGGGAAGGACGCTCCTGAGGGGAGTC
>JANRGW010041560.1:17500-24644 GCA_024733675.1 Psilopsiagon aymara | reverse complement strand
CAGAATGGGGCTCCTCTGCAGCTGTGCGGGGGGAGCAGACCCTTGCAGGGCCACTATATACTGCTGCACCCTACACAATCATTCCACAACACTCTCATTTAATCTAAACATCCCTAAACTTGCAAATTAACAGGCTCTTCAGCTGTAATTATACAGATACATACAAGTGCCACAGGGTCAGGTTATGCCATATCTATCCATTTTATTTGTATACCTAATGTTTGGAGGAGAAGGTCACACTTTCTGCTTTCCTAAGGCATTCTATCCGGTTGATATCTGTAATATCTTCATAATCCTATTTGGCTTGGACATGGAGACTCAAAAAACCCCGTGTGAAATCACAGGAAGCCAGAATCTTTCAAAGAGCTGCAACATCAACATGCCATCCAGGCAGCAACACCGTCTCCCCAGGACAAGCCTCCGAATAAAGTCTCTTGTACAATAACCCAACTGAACATGTTGGGAAGGAGTGAAAGCCTGCCGGGGTGTGGGCCAGCACTAACACAAAGCCAGGGACTGAGCAGGTTTAATTTCTCATGTAATGGGATTCGGTGTGACTGAAAATGAACTAAGTAAGCCCCAAAAGTTGCCCAAAAGATGACTGTGTATTTAGGCGTTACTTGCACTGACACACAGCATCCTCTGATGTAATTGTAGGGACAAATGAATGTCACGAAATACTTCAACGCAGACACATGTATCCCTTTGGTGAGCAACACGTTTGTGCTGATGCTCTCACTTTTTCTTCTTCAAGCTCTCTTTGCTAACAGCCGATCATCAACGGACACACGAGCACTTCTGTAAAAGGAGGAAAAGTCTGGAGCAACCTGACGCAGCCTGGTTATTTTCAGCAGTCAGATGATCAAGACAGAGTCTCTTTTACTAGAAAACTTTATTATTTTTCCTTCAAGTATTAAGAAAATTTTACATTTTATACTGTAGAAGATTTAAGAGAAAAGTTTTTATAACAAGAAGATATCACATTGCAAACGTAATAGCAAGCACGAGTACAACAGTATTCTGTGTACACAGGCATGGCCCCAAATTTATACTGTTTTGTCAGAACTGCTTGTCATTTTACGAAAAGTGAAAAATACAATTTGTTCATAAAAACCTTAGAAACTCTAATACAGTAATTACTACAGACAGCAACAATGATTCTCGGCTCTCCTTTCCCCTGCTACTGGTTACAATGCCATCGCAAACATTTTTTTCCCTATGGGTTGCTTACTTTCAAATCCTCTGCATGGAAGGAAATTAAATACAGTTATATCCTGCATATATATGAAACAGGGTTTGTACATGTGCATGTCTTTACATCCAGACAGAAGTTTCCAACATAGTGAAATACAGCACTTAAAGAGAAAGACTCTGAAAGATGGTCCCTATTTTTAGCACCGCCAGGTTTCAGTCATTACCTTTAATAAATCTGAAAGCAAAGTGTCCCTGCCTCTGTTCAGAAGGTGTTAGGACATCTAAAGGCATGTAGGTTTTGTATTGTTTTTAATTGGTATGTTTATGATCAGGAAGAAGATAAACTGTGAAAAGGCAAAACATTAGTGCTCCTACTGAGACCTCCACTAACCTCTCTTCCTGAGAGCACCTCTACTAAACACCCTGGAGCAAAGTCTAGGATCACTTACATTCCAGCAACTCTCACTGGGAATTATCCAATTAAAGCAGCAATTCCCCCACCCCTTTTCCCTCACAGGTCTACATACACAACAAAATGTGCTGCCAAACTCAACTACTCCCTATTTTAATAACCCTGGCTTCTCAGTGAAGAGGAAAACAGAAGGTAAAACCACCTCAAGTATTTCACATCCACATGACTCACAAGTCCCATTCTCATCTTCTGTTTTATCTCCTCTGAAGAGACAAGATTTAAAACATCACTGTGCACGCTGAAATAGGCTATTGCTTTAGAGATCACGACTGTCAAACAGGAACTAGCCTCTTGTGTCCCTCCATTTTTAATCCATCACTGTCTTTAATTATTGGACTCTCCTACAGATCGTCCTATACTGATGGTGAAGAGTTTGCTGAGGTTCACTTCTGAGTAGCCACTCATGGACAGACATTTGTCTACGGTGCTCTTCAGTCTTTTGTAGGCCTCAGAGACTTCCCTCCTGAGTGGCTTCTTCAAATACTCTGATAGAACAAAGAAAAAAAAGCAGAGAAGGATTAAATGACTACAAAAAGACAGTACTTTTCCATTCGATGCTACTGCAAGTCATAGTATTTTACAATACGAGTGCTGAGGCTAGCAAAAATTACATTTACAAGCAAGCTCTTCCAACTTCTGCTGCCTTCCCCCTGTCTCTCCCTGTACCACAAGATACCAGCCAGTGAGAGCCCATGGTGAACCTGCTCCCTCAGCCCCAATGGTACGGGTGCAGTGGTTCCTGCCTGGAGCTGGCAAGAAGCACCACTTGCCCAGCCAAGCTGCCAAACAAGAGTGAAATGGGGGCTCACTAAGTCACAGCAGAGAAAATAAGTGATGGCAGGGCTTGTTCTGAAAGGATCTCATTTAAAATGTGCCTTAACTTGGGGAGAACTATGCAGGAATTGTGGGGTTTGAAGTAGGAAAAGATGCTGCCCAAATCTGGCTTCAGAAGTGAAGGAAACCATGCTTCACTTCTCTCATTCCCACTGCTGCAAATACTGGCACAACTTGGGACAGACTTATTAAACGTCTTGTGCGTTCTCACACGCATCTTGTGTGCAGGATGGAAATCGTGATGTTCAGCACTATGGAGGCATTGGAAGGAAAAGGGGAGTAGAACAAACAGGGAAACTCCATGCTATCCTACCCTACCCTAAAACAGAGAGAAGATGCCTGGTAGCTCAACCAGAAGACATCAGGCTCACCTGAGGCATGAATGAAGAGAGCCATTCCTAAATGTTTCACCAATAATATCTGTTAAGAAATATCTGTAATGCAAGACATTTATTCGCCTGTGTGTCTGTGTGTGTGCAAACTCACGCTCATGTGTTCTGCAGTGAAGCCCAATTATTCCAATTTTTTTTTTTTTTTTTTTTTTTTATTTTATGCCATCCAAAAAAAATCCAGGGATTTTGTTTGGGTGGTTGTCTAACTTTTGCTTTACAAAGGCTGTGGACAAAGACTAAGAGCAAAATACCGATATACGTCAATACCAACTTGATGCAGACCTGGTGCAATTGCGCTCCTCCTTTCCAACCAGCTCCATGTTCTAGAAACACGAGTTCCTACCCAAATGCCTGTGCCTGCAGTTAACACCTTGGAACATGAAGCGCTGGACAGTGCATTACTGAGCACATAAGAAGAATATGCTGCAAAAGGAGGTGCCCTCCCAGACAGTTTCCTACCTGTTAGGCTGCAGGGACTCCAGGTCAAGCAGAATTACAAGAAGATAGCACAGGTACCCAAAGGTCAAGCTTTCAAGCCATTTAGGCACAGCATAAGCATGTGTCTTGCGAGCAGCCAACACAATCCTTCTGCTGCTCATCAGCTGTGCCTAAAAGCTGTTGTCTCATTTCTTCTTGTCACCTTCACAACATTGGTACTGCCCTCCTCACGCTTTGAACTTGTAACAAAGGAGCCTCCATCCCCTCTTGAATGGCTTTTACTACACAGCACAAGTTAAGATGAAAAAACAGTTGTCTCTAAGAAAGCTGAGTTTCTTTAAGAGAAGGGTTTGGAGAAGAGGGACATGCTGGTTTTTTTGAGCCTACCCCTGTGAGGGAAGAAATGACTCTTGCAGTGACTCCTGCAATGTGACCAAGATAAAGACATCCTGTGAGACAAACCTTTGTCTCAGCAGTCATGGCAAGGACCGCTACATGAGAAGATTACAGGGAAGGGGGGCACAGGAACAGAAACAGCTATTACAATTTTGGTGTTTCTGCATTCCTCCTCCCTGAGGATTTATAGCTATTTTTTGTTGAGGTTCAGACATTTAAAGATGAGCTCAGAAGATTAGCTACTGGATATGATACAAACAGCAACGTTTTACTGAGCAGTTGCCACCTGCTTAGGTTTTCCATGTTCTTCACAAAGTTCCACTGAACTCAATTGCTCCGCATGATGCTATCAAATCTTCAGAAATTAAATTAAAATTTAAATTAATGATGCTGGTTTGAGTAACTGAATATGTTGATTAAAAGCACTTTGGTAAGCACCTTTCATGCATCCTTGTGATGAAGGTGGGTATTGTGCTGTCATATTCAGGTTTAGGTATTTATATTGCCAACTTTGGGCAGTAAGCACACAGCAGAAGGTGCATAATTAAAGATACCACATTCTCACCATTACCCAGAGAGTAATGGACTCAGGTCTTTTGGCAGAATTCAGATTTCCTTAAGCTACACCACCAATACAATAAAAACTTTGATTACAAGAATCTGTTCATTAATAGACTGAAGTTACTACAGCATAAACACGTTTAATGATCCTGAAATTATTTAAATGTGGGGTTTAATTAGACAAACATTGAAAATTGCAATAACCAGATCTATAAAAACACCAAACCTACTTTGCCACAAATTCAGCACTAACTAGTTTATGCATTTCCAAGATAAATGATACATTTAAGTGGGTTCACTTGCCACTGCTCACATGTTAGCGAAAACACGCTCTTTGTACCAAGGAAAGGTGGAATATACCATCTTTCTAGCTCCAAACTAGGCTAAAATAGTTTAAAGCTTCCTGGAGCTCAGGAAGGACCAAGGTGAAATGTATCAATGGGGAGAAATAGCTGGCACATGTGAACACAACAGGAATGCACATTAATCATGAGAACGATGAGGCAAACAATTAACTGGGACTGAAAGTATAGAACAAAACCAGAGGCCTGCGTACTGCTCCAATGCAGGCTCCAGGCATCCTGCTAATGGAGCGCCTAGCACCCCCCCTCCCGCCATTAAATCTTAACTTCAATTATATGGGATAACCTTTCTGACAGTACGTTTCAAACATTTCTTAGATGCAATTACCCTCGTAGAGGCAAGCAGGAAAGGGTGGACTGAAAAAAAAGGAGAAATATGAGGGGCCTCATTGAAGTAATGAGGCCAATTTTAAGTTTCAATTATAACAGAATGGGAGCTGGGAGCTCTAGGAGGAGAGGCAAGCAGCGGCTGTATCTGCAGCACAGCCACACCATGCATTTGAATGACACAAGTGCATCTGATGACTGGGGAGAAGAGATTTAAAGAACTGTAGTAATACAGAGCAGGGGAAGATGAGAGAGGACACAGCTCCTGATGTGTTTACCTCCTTTGCTGATGGGATATTGACTTTTCCCACCAGGTTGGTTAGAAAGGGGACTATTTACGCTGCCACACAGCAGAGTAAGAATGACAACCAGCATCACTCTGCTCCTCTGAGTAAAAGACATCTGTGACCGTCATATATCACACTGCAGTCAATACCTTCGAGTTACCATACCATCCAACTTAGAGATGCATATAACAGCTCCTACTTTCTTCCTAAATGAGAATTTAATCAATAATGCACCTAAGCCCTTCTGGAAACTAAACTACACAAACTGACTGAAATTGCCTTCCAGTACTCAGTCACATTCCAAAAAGTTCTCACCTATTATCAGCCCATCATTGTTTCAATAATATCCGAGTTCAGTAGCAAGCAAATCTTTTAAGACAATCCCTGTTGCAGAATGCATACATGGCTATACCTACAGAGGTATACTTATATGCATGCAGAGCATACAAAAGATACTACCAAAATAAATATACAAATGAAAAAATAAAATTATTTTAACAGAAATTGAAAAAAAATAAAAAAAACAACCCAAAAACAAAAAAGGGGGGGGGGAGGAAGATGAGCTTCTGACTGTATAGAATCATTCTCTAAAGTTAATAAATCACTGGCTCTTGTACAGATTTTAGAATCATATCAACAAGACTGCCCCCCAAACATAACTGCTCCCTTGTTCCCTTCACAAACCAGGCTGAACTTCTGGATGTCCCTGTCAAATTCAGCACCCCATCCAAGTCTGTTTAGCTACTTAGGTATATTTTTATATTATTAGAGGGGAAAAAAAATAAATTAAGAGGTACCTGAAATCCATTTACCCCATACTGTTGTACTCATAGCTGGAAGCAAGGGTGGAAATATTTGGAGGTTATCTATACCTGGCCATGTGTTTTCCATTTACTGCAATTTCCTTTCTTTCCTATTAAAATGACACCAAATAACACGATGGTCGGGATCAAGAACTTTTGTTCTTGGATTCCGAAAGACATGACTCCATGAAAGTCTTGTGTTTTTTCTCCTACTGATTGGACCATCGAATTGTGTCACATTATTAAACTCTCTCCCCTGATTATTCTGTTGATAGCCTGCTCTTCAGAGTGAGAAGTAAAAACACATTCACCTTTTTTTGTATTTGTGCACGCGTATCTGCACCAGGTATGTGAGAAACAACGTAGGTGCCTATGAGCATAGTGCCAAAATGGTTTGGTTGGTTTGTCTAGGAAGGCACAAAAAAGGCTGCGGAATATCCTTTATGTGTCTCTCTCACACTTTTATTTAAAGAGTTACAGAACATACCAAATTAGCTACTGAATTTTTTACATCGCCTACTGGTTATTGTATTTTAATTACAGTGAGCTTAGACACACAGGCAGCAGACTCTGTTCCAAATATCTGTGTTTCATTTATTTCTGTGCAAAGGTAGCAAACAACAGTCAGTCATAATTGGTTCTGTCAGATGTTTTACAGTCAGTCATAATTGTCTCTGTCTAGAGGTGTGTCAATTTACTGCAAGTTAAATAAATATTCTGTCTATTATGATATCAGGTTATGTAAGCCATTTTTTTTTAATTGCATGGGTTCCCCTTTCATAATCCTCAGCACCCCTATTTATATTGTTAACCTTAACTTCGCCATTTATGGAATGTCAATGAAAAAAGTCAACAGTAATTTAATGAATAGACATGCAAGCCACTAACGTACTTGCTTCTTTATTTCTAATGAAATACAATCAAATTAGGCTATAGGGTGATTAAATCATGCTGTCTTGACAGTGCTCTCCTCAAATACCTACGAGTGATGCCAGTTCACTGGCCTAAAGAAGAAGATTTACTAACCTAAGTCTTAACTGATTCCTGTGTTTTTGCTAAAGAAAATAAACCTCCCAAC
>JANRGW010041560.1:0-12500 GCA_024733675.1 Psilopsiagon aymara | reverse complement strand
CTGAAATGCTGATACTTTTGAGTCACTGTGACCAAACTCCAGAGGTTACTGTTTCCCTCTGATCTTAATTTACCGAGCTGTTTTTCTGCCCCAGTTACATCTCTCTAAGACCAACTTTAGTGGAAACACTTTCTACAGTTCTTTCTGAGAAAGCATTTACGTACAGAGACTATGTAAATGCATGTGGTTGAATTCTGCAAGTTCCTCAACTGCTAGACATGCCTGTTGGTATGTGACCTAGGAACAAACAACCTAGTGCAAACCCCCTGAAATTCTAGTTTAAAAAGGAAACAGAAAAACAAAGGAAAAAAGTGATCTCCAAAATTTAGATATAATTATACTCAGCTTATGAGAGAAGTGTTTCTCATGGAGTTACATTTCCATTTTGTCTCGAGAACTCATCGAGTGCTCACTCTGTTTTTTTAAATCACTGTTATTTAGGTAACCTACTTAACAAATGGTATGTGTATCACTAAGGTTCTTTGCACTTTAATTTTTCAATCACACTGTCTGGTGGACTTCGCTTTACTTTCCTGAGGGAGATGGCACTGCTTTTTTTCCCTAAACTCCATGAACAAGCATCCTTCTTCACTTTTCTAGTTATTCTGTGACTGTAACAATCATTTAATGTTATTCTCATTTACAGGGTATTTACCCAGCATGCACACAGCTTTGATAAAAAATGTTGATGAAAACAGTTTCATTGACTTGCAACTATTGGTGTTAGCGGCAGCAACCCATCTGCACCACCAGAGAGGCTCCCTGAATAGAAAAATGCAACTTTAACTATTAAGGCAGTAAACCCCCAGTGACTAGAATTTAAAGAAAAGCCCATCTTTAAGAACAACGCTAAAAAAAATATCCTAATTGTGACAACTGCGCACTTCCACACTGCCACCTATTGGGGGATTTTAAAGCACTTGACAAACATTAGCGAATTTTATCAGAAGGTGTTCCCATGAGATAGATGCCACTCCTGTCCCACAGAGAAAAAGCAACTTGTGGACTATGTTAAAGATTTACAAAGGCATGCCACTGGTGTTGCCCATCTAGATGCCTAAAAATATTTCCTGATCTTCACCATGGATCATTGCAGTGCTAACACAGTTACCAGACTACAAATATTAAGTCTTTTGAAAATTAGGTATGTTTAGATGCCTAAATGGAAGGTTAATATTCGCAGCTTAATCAGCTATTTCACTGTCCCGTGGGAGCTGCCCATGGCTGAAATCTGAACAGCAGTACAACCTAGTGATGGATGCAGAAGGCTGCTTCTCTGATAAAAACGACCAGAACATAATACAGCATAGCATACATTTTACAGTGATGAAAACAAGTGAAACAAGTATTCAAGTTGCAATGGCATTATATTATCTCTAAAATAAAGTCTGGCCAGAAACAAGGAAAATATCCTTGCTCTTTTAATTCTCACTACTCATAAATATTCTTCCTGTTTGTGTTTTATTGGAAAACACCTGATTTAAAAGTCATCTAGTGTTATAATCCCCACTCCGCAACTGCCATGTGTCTAACAGTGGTAGTAACAGACCCTTTCATTCACAAGCAAAGCCAGCAGAGTAAAGAGGAAGAGGAGGAGTAGCTGAAGGGGAAGACAGTGAGAAAGCAGATAAATTCCATTTGTGCTATTAAACAAAAAAAAAAAAAAGGAAAAGCGAACTCAGTGGTTGAAAAGATAAAAAGATGAAAACAGTAATCTTGCTACAGAAACCAGAGAATTATGCTCTTGCTCTGCGCTCCCCCCCCCCCTTTTTTTCCCCTTGCTTTCACACTGTACATACAAACTCTAGCACCCTGAACAACTCAACCCCTGCTATTTCCAGCACTTTACAGAAACTTTTCAACATTTCTCTTCAACACTTATTTTCAGCAGTGGGGTGAAGACAATAAGTAAACAGGTAGTGAAGGGCTATTTAGAGAGCTGGTCAGTCACAGTAATAATAACACGAAAAGAAAAAACCCCACACAGCACAGAACAGCTATCCTATGTGCTGTAGCCACAGACAGCACATGACCTCTGACAAACAGTTTTCAGAGTAATTTTAATGCTACTCTGGATTTAACTTGACTAACTGGTAGCAATTGAGCACATCTTTTTTTGTGGCAGCAGTTATCTAAAATGCTACAATAACAGCATCAAAAGTAGAATGGTGGAAGATTGGTTTTCCATTGTGCTGCTGAACTGGCATAATGCCCACTTTAAAAGCAATTCGCTGCTCATCACTGAAATCTGGCAGACACGACACTAAATGCCTTGAGGGAAAAAAAAAAAGGGTCTTCAGAAGGGGGAACCACTCCAACCACCGAGCAAAGAAAAAGGAGGAGGGGAAAAAAAAGAAAGAAGAAAGCAAAGAATGATGAATCTATGTAAGAAAATTGCAAAATAAAAAGTTTAGCACTGCCGCAGACTCAACAGGCTCTACTTAATTTGCTTGAAGGTTTTATCACAGGCTTGCATTAGTAATAGCAGAACAAAACAAAAGCAAATATATATTTATGCCTGTCTATTGTTCTGATGAAGTGAAAACGTACTGAGTTACATCAATCATTTGTCAAACACATCTTCCTAGTTTTATTTACCACCAACTATAATGAGTAAATATGTGATAATAAAACTCTTCTTTTTATACGAACATATACAATTTTTTCCCACCACTAAATACAGGTAATGATTTAGGAAGCTTTCAAAATGTCTTTTTACTGTCAATAAAACTAATTCTATTCCCATTTTCATGTTAAAAAAAGGCTTTACAAATGAAAATTCAAATTAAAATTCTGATTATAGTGTAGTGTGACAACACCTGTATTTATAATTTTACTGTCAGCTAGCTCGTAGCGTTTAACAATAGCTTGATGCAGAAAAGTAATTGGAATTTGTCTGTAACATGCCAGATGACGACACTGGGCACTTTGCTGTGCTAAAGCAAATTTGGTTTGATGACAAAATAACCTTAGAAAGATCGGGACCCCTCCCCCACAAAGGTTAAATAAACCCATCCTCTACCCAGGGACATGTAAAGTACTGTGGTAAACCAAAACAGCTGAGCAGTAGCTGAAGAAATCAGGGTAGCCCTGGAATTGGCAGTCCTCTCCTAAGCAGGCATCCCTCAAGTCCCTCCCTGCAACATTCACCTCCCAGCAGCTTTTCTAAAATGGTGCATTACTCCAATATTATAATCAATATAATTTAGAAACATGGGAGAGAGAGAAAGAAAGCAAAGGCACATTAGCTTGGGAAGAGATGCTAACGTGTGCTGCAGTTCTGTGGACCTCTGTGTGGATAAAAAAGGAAAACTACAACAAAAATGTGTGGTGTCGGCGTGAACACAGAAGTGCCCTGTGTATATAGCAGCATTTTCCTATTGCCAGTACAGTTACATTCACATGTACTAACTGGTGTGTACTGACAGGGCAGCTTAAAATCAGGACACAAACGCGTACACTTTTTAAAAAATAGTAAAAAAAAGAATAAAAAAAAAAAGGCAGCTATTCAATCTGCGTATTTCAAAACTCAAACACATGCCACTCTCCACACACAACTTGTCTTACTCAAGCCTACAAATTAAAAGCTCATGTTTTTCATTATCCTAAAGACAGCAAAAAAGGAAAGAAAAGGAAGCCACATAAGAAAGAAAAACAGAATGACAGTGATGTTTTAGTTTACACTAGATATGGCAACACATACAAACTGTCAAAACTATGGAGTGAAAAAAGCTGTTATCAAGCAACTGTCAAGAGAGTCCTCTGAGATTTGGAAATCTTGTGTTTATTGTAACTACTGCACATTACACAAAGAAAGAAACATCCCTCTTCTTACCACTGCTGCTAAATATCATGCAAGAGAACCCAGACTTCTCCCTCACTATTTGGATTAATTTTTTCCCCCCGTGTAATTCTGTGGTTGACAGCACAGGGCCCCTCCTTTAAAGGTTGTCTATTGTTTGGTCAAAGTTCAAAGAGAAACTTGAGGTTTTATCAAACATTATTTCATTTTTAAGAACTGTCAACACCCATGTTATGTTGTTAACTTGTTGTCTATCATTTAAGAGTGGAAACTGTGCACACCAAAACACATAGAGGAAGAATTTCTCTCTTAAAACATCTATGTAGAAAGAGCAAAGAAAATGGAAACAGCTATTTTACTAGGCAGACTAACAATTCTTTTCAATGTATTTTAACATACTGACTAGAAATGAGACTTACAGTTAACTGGCAGTGGGCTACAATTTTAAAGGTTTAGTCTGAATGCATTAATGCATATTTTAAATCACACTTTCTGATTATAAGAAACCCACCACCCCTTAGAGAGAAATCCCCAGTATTTACAGGGTTTCAATACAACCTTCTAAGTATTGTTTTGAGTGGTAGCATTCTATGATCATTTCTCAACCAGGAACAACATTCTAATCATACTGGTAACTGGTTAAAAGTTGTAGCAAAAAATACCTTGTGTTCTTCTCATTGCTCACTACAGATCACATTTATTATCACTTCTATGCTTCAGCTTTATATAAAATTCATCTTTATTCTGAATCCCAGGTTTGACAGAACAAACATTAGATGAGGTCCCAAGATTCAGCTTGAAATTCTTGAGAAAGAATAAAACCTTCACGGTATGTGATGATGCATACTTTTAGAATCATAAATAGTTAGGGTTGGACAGGACCTTAAGATCATCTAGTTTTATGGATTTTTTTATTTCATTGGTTCTGGGGAGGTAAGTATCAAAACTAAAAGCTCAGTAAAAGAAGCCTCAAATATTACTGTACAAGTGATAGGTTGTCCTGTGAAGTCAATGCACCCACAGCACCTACAGTAAATTTAAATGCCTCAACTGATGTTATTTCACCCTAGATTTGTATGGACATCACATCACTCATGTAAATCTTTGATGAGGTATAAACTTCTGTGAGCTTTCTAGTGCCATCAGATCCTGTTGGATTGACCTATTGTGGCTACCACTCTGCAGACATTCATCACCTCCTGGAAACCAGTCTGCAAGTATACAGTTCCTCAGCCCCAAGTTCATAGTCTGACACATCCCAACTGCTGAAACTAACAGGGACATCACCACATTTTTGCATATAAAGATTATTTTTTTTAGTATTAAGAGCACTTCTTCGAAATGTCATAATATTTATGATCATCAGATGAGAATACTTGAAAAAAATTCAGCCCTATACATTCTATTTCCCCAAACTACCATGACCACTTAGGTATAATTTTATCTCCAAATACTGGATAACCTCAAATAATACAGTGAAGAATATATTATCGCAATAGAAAACATAAAATGATTGAGAAATTTAGTAAGTGAATCTTTCCCATGTAAAATTGCATTGTTAGCTATATTATTTCCTAGCTTTTGACTCTCAAGTACTTCCTCCTCCCAGATTGTAAGAGTTGTAAAGTACCATAACGATTAGTGCATAAACAGCTGCAGCTACATGTCCATTTAACACAGTCTTTTTCTAAATATATATTAATAACCTAATACAAGCTTACACACACACAAAAGGTAGGACATAAAACAGTGGTCTGATTCTCACAATTCAAGAACATGAAATAAGTCTAGAAAGCCTCGCCATTTTCAAGACTGGCAGTGTTGCAAGACTGCGTAGATATGATCCATATGCTAAAAATCTATTCACATTCTTAAAATAAGAATTTTTTCCATTAAAATAAGAATTTGCTTCATTAAACAGTAGGATTTCTTGTGAGGGGATTGCAGCAAAAAAAGAAAGACTATACGGAAGGTGTGTTGCAGGGCAAAGGTGAACTCTAGAGCTGGTTCTGGGCTTCAATTATGGTTAGGTTTAGAATCATCAAAGTTTGTAAGACATGCTGAAGTTAGCCTAATACATCAAGATCTTTTCATCTTACACAGCCTACCAAATAGGCTTTGAAAGTTCATAAAAAGCACTCAGATAGCTGTCTTTTTTAGTCATGTCTGACTGAGAAGCTCACCTGCAAATCCTCTCCTACTTTATATATGTTTCCTAAGGGTTGGGAGACAGAGGGGGGGAAAAAAAAAAAGAGAGAAAGAGCCATTATAGCTGAAATTCAATAGATTAAAGTTGGCATCATCAAAATAAAGAGATCCTTCCATTAATCATGAAATTTAGAGTACTGGAATATATACCAGACCTATTTTACTGAACAGGAAAATTCAGCACCAGAATATTCTTAAATTGAGTTAGCATTATCAGTGAAAAAAATATGCTCTATTTCCTATTATTTATGAAGCCCTATCCTTTTCTTTCTTACCAATTACATTCCCTATCATTTCCAAAATATACAAACTGTTTTCAATCAACAGATTTCTTTATTACAGCGTGCTGCATGCTTGTTACTGCCTGTTTTCTATATTGAACCCTTGATTGGACAAGCATTTTGAATTTAACATGGACTGTGATTGCACACATCAAACAAATTAAACCTGCCAATCTTTTTGGAGGATATCCTTTATATATACTTTTGCTGAAGAGTACCCATGTATATTTTCTTAGGAGAAACGGGGAAGGAGGAAATTATCATTATGGCAGAGCCAGAAGACATTTATTTTCCCATGCTATGTAACTGGCCTTCATCCTCTATTCCTCTTTTCAAATGAATTATTTTATAAAAGAAAACCACATTTACTGACTTTCTGAGTATCTCAGTGGTTGTTTTACAATCATCAATCTATTCTTCCTTTTCACCAAATGCTAATGGTGTTGCAAAAATGAGACAGCTTACCCGTAAAGCCTGAAATAGATTTTCCTTAGGTTAACCAGTTGCAAAGCCAGATTACACAATTCTTTCTAGAGTAAGAATTTACATACATTGGGTTTGGGTTATGCAAGCCTCTTCAAGATAAGACTCAACTTTGTACAGCTTCTGCCTCTGCAAACAGGATTAGAGATGGAATTACTTAAAAAGAATACATCCCACTAAGATGATAATACTGGTAAGCAGTTTCCTTAAAAAGGCAGTTCAGAGACATGTTGGTTGTAAATCAAGTTCAACTGGCAAGAAGTCTAAACACAGGAACTCAAATAAACAGAAGCCCCCCACAGTATCAAAACCCAGAACTGCCTGAAGTTAAAACAACCAAAGAGAAGGAGCGAACAAAACCCATTGAATAAATTAGAAAAAAAGCAATAAAGATATCTGCTAGCAAGGCATGGCAAAAAGCATACACAGTTCTTTGCACTTATTACAGCTTAACATAAAGTCCTCTACTGCAAGTGCTCATGAAACTGAGACAGCCTCATCTGGAAGACACAATCATTTTCCTGCTTTATCTGCATCATCAGACAACAAAGAAAAAAAAGAGTGTTCACACTGATTTTACAGCTGCTGAGCACTGAATCTTCACTCACAAGATGTAGGTGCTAAGGCCAGCTTTGTTACCATTTTATGACATCACACTAGACCAGGTACTGAATTAATCTGGGCTTCATTTTCCATCTGCAAAACAGGCTGGATGGCACCTTGTCCTCTGACCTACTGCTTCTCCTGTACTGCAAACTCCACAGGCAAGAGTGGTCTTCAAAATCGTCTATTTGTGGTGCATCAGACCTCTAGATAGCAGCATAATACAAATAATAACTAATGATGTGAACCCAGCCTTCTGAGAGAGAGGTAAATCAGTATACTACATTTCCAATTTTTGCCTTAGAGACACCTCTGCCGGCATCCGTGGTTATTTTTTTTGTGTGAAACATTCCTCTTCTACTACTGAAGATGCTTATTTGAGTTATTGTAAGTCATTCTCAGTGAGGCACTTTTGGACAGCATTCAGTTTCCTCAAAAGCTCACAAGTCTTTGAGGGTGAAAGCCTCACTTCTTGTCTCTCAGAGAGGGAGGAAAGAATACAACAGAGGACTTTGATCTTGAAACTACAAACTTCTATCTCTAGCTAGCTCAGGTATTAAGCTCCTTAATTTTGCTGAAACTGGTAAATTCAATTTTGATAGTGATAGTGAAATCAGGTATCTAGTATAGGAAAAAAAGGGTCAACTGCACATTTCAAATGTGGTATGCAAAAATCAACAGAATTGGCTGAATTAGAAAGCTTAGAATGAAACTTCAGGAAGACTCTGCTGCTCTACCTTGCTCTCATTTGACACAGCATCTACACCAATTAGGTACTGCATTACTAGTTGTTGCTTTGACATTCATTAAAAATAAAAAAAAAAAAACAAGAACAATGAAGATTTACTGCAGCCAACAGACTGAGCAAAGATCATGCTAAACATAAAGGATCAACACTCCTTGAGGGAGGGAGGAATGGTCATAGTCTTTTACTGCTGCTTTCTACTTAACTACCCAGCTTCACCCTCTGCAATAGGCAAACTATCTTCGTATACTTTTTAAATAGCAACACTGAGCTAGTCAAATTCCTAGTAGCACTGATTAAATAGAACTTAAGATTAGAAAGCAACATGACTGCCCACGGTGTATTAATGATTCAGGCAGCCACATGCTCTGCAGGAAATAAAAAGTGGGTTTAACATGCCCTGTGAGCTATTGCTTTCAACAGTTGTGTGGGGCTGGCGAGGCCACTCTCAGCTGTCACATTCTGTAAGTGAGAGCTTAGCATGGAGCTGCACTGCAGCAACAATTTAGCTTTTGCAAAGGGAAGAACATGCAATACACTGCTCTGCTGATCCTACAACACTGCAATGGAAAGCAATGTCTCCTACCCATAAGGATAGACATCCATTTTGCTTTTATAAGATGCTTTATTCTTCAGCATGGGAATATTTCATGATATAGTACACATACACTACAAATAAAACAGCTCCATATCTGGTCTGTCTAAAGATCTGCCTAGCCCTCCACAACTGTGACGAGAAGAACTGAGCAGGAAAATTAACTTTCTAACCCACATCGTCAGACAGATCTATTGCTCTGCCCACAACAGACCCAAATGTTCTCTTAGAAATACTCTGGACTTGTGACACTGAAGTAGATAACCGTTTTGTGTCTAATTACTAGCTTTATGTGAAGATGACACAGAATCACAGAATCGCTAGGGCTGGCAGGGGCTTCTTGGGATCATCTAGTCCAACCCCCCCTGCCAAGGCAAGGTCACCTACAGCAGATTACACAGGAACGTGTCCAGGCAGGTTCTGAACGTCTCCAGAGAGAGAGACTCCACGACCTTCCTTGGGCAGCCTGTTCCAGCACTCTGCCACCGTCAACGTAAAGAAGTTCTTATGTTGAGGATGCAACTTCTTATGTTTTAGTTTATGGCCTCTGCTCCTCATCCTATTGTCAGGCACCACTGTAAAGAGTCTGGTGTCAACCTCCTGGCACTCACCTCTGAGATACTCATACACATTATGGAGATCCCCTCTCAGTCTTCTCTTCTGTAGACTCAACAGGCCCAGGTCCCACAATCTCTCCTCATAAGAGAGATGCTCCAGATCCCTGATCATCCTTGTCCCCTTCCACCAGACCCTCTCCAGTAGCTCCTTGCCTTTCCTGTACTGAGGAACTAAGAACTGGACACAGCACTCCAGATGTGTTCTCTCCAGGGCCATGTAGAGGGGAAGGATCACCTCCCTTGACCTGCTGGCCACACTCCTCCCAGTGCACCCCAGGATACTACTGGCCCAGTGACAACTTATCTACCAATACTCCCAGGTCCTTCTCAGCTGAACTGCTCCCCAGTAGGTCAGCTCCAAACATTTTTGGCCAAATTTATTCTGACAGCAGTTCAACCAACTCTCAGCCAGAAGATTTTACCAAACTTCCCATAGGTTATAAGAAGGTCCCGGTTAATAAAATATGAGAAAAAGCCTTAAGAAATATTCAGTTATTATTGTGAACACTGCAGGAAAATACTGTCATCTGATAACCTGGAAGAAGGAGCACCTTTATAACAACACATTGCGTCTCTATAATGTCTCATGTAGGCTGCAGTGCCTCAGTATTTCAGAGTGGACAGTTCTGAGATGGGTAACAACTGTTCAATTATGTACGAAGGATTCAATGCAGCAGCCTATTGACCACTAAAGACTTTGATGGTACCAAGGACAACATAATGGTGAAATGACAGCAACTTGGTTTTTTTGCTCTCCACCTTTAATGTATATGTAGTATTGTGGAATGTGCTTTCAGAAATCAGATATCTAACACTAATAAATTATGCACCGATTATAGATGACCTCTGGAGTCGCTAAAGGTACAGTCAAAATCACACATTCAAAAAACCCTGCTTTTCACTGTAATGCGTGAATGTATGAAATTAAATGAGGCTTACAATATAATCAGTGTGGTTGGCTGCTTTAATATATTCCATTTCAATTTAAAATCACCACAAGCCAAGAGTGACGAATCTAATTTGATCAGTTGTTCACAAAAACACTGAAAAGAGATGTAAGCAGACCTATCAACAGCTGGTAACATGGCCTGCTCTCAAAAGCAATTAATCAGTTTTTACACAACTAGAAATTCTTAAAATACTCAAAACCAGTTAAAAGATCTGTAGTATTAGAGAAAGGACAGTGGAAATGAATTCTAGTAAAAGCATCTCACACATCAAGTTACTGCTTAAAAAAAAGCCAGTATATTCAAATAAAATGTCAAATCTCAATTAAAAAGGTGCAGTCAGGTGGTGTGCTAACAGCAATAACCCACTGTAACTTGACTTCATAGTTTGGACCACTTTTTATGAGGTGTTTCAATTGTTTTTCACATTTAAATGGATTTTATGAGTTCTTCCACATATTAAAAATGCATATTTGACTGCAATCAAGTAAGTCCACAGATTACTAAGAACTTACTATAAAGTTTGCCATACACAAAAAATACCACACCTTCAGAAACAGAACAAGCTCCCATGTAATTCAAGTAACTAAAAATACACAGACCTCTTTATTTCCTACTTAAAACATACTGAGACCAATGTTGTCTTGCCTACTGTATCTGTCATGCTTGCCATACCTTAACTTTGTGCATGGATTTTGATACTGGAGGCTGCATATTTTTCCCTGGCTGAGAAAATTTTTCCAGAAGCTAGTGAAATTGATTCTGATTAATGAGACTGAAACTAACTTACACATGGAACAGCACCTTACCAGACTGCACCCGTTCAGTCAGTAGCTAATTAGCATCTGCATGAGAGGAAATTTTTGAAAGCATTTCAAATCAAGCAGAATTATCCAAAACACAGCTTAGACTGTAGCAGGAGATGACTAGTAGACAAGCCTTTTCTGGAGAATGATGATCTGGTGTATCAGCACATCAGCACTGTTGCAAGACTTGGAATTCAACTGCCATTTACTTACTCAAATCGTTACCGTTGCCGATTTGAGGAAATGACTTTCTCACATCAGGCATAAGGACAGCATATGCAAAAGTAAAACAAGACACCTGAAAGCAAATTGCTCTGTCAAAAACAGTCACTAAAACAGGGGAGATGACAAAAGACTAAAGCATTTGCTGCTGCACAGAAGATCAACTATAAACAGAATAAAAATGCCATTTGTGATCTAGTTTTGCATCAAGCATGTGGACAGAATTAAATACCATTGCTTTATTTTGCTTATGATGAAACCGCAAAGCACCCAAAGTACTTATTCCAAAAAGGCTTGAAATACAGAAAAGACAAATCTGTATTTAATGAACACTTTGCACAAGTTACTCAAGACCTTTTGTTCAAGTATTTGATAATAGCTAGCTTTATCCCAAGTTAAGGCGTAGTCTGTTAGCTACATATCAACATTATAACAACACATTTTCTAAATTTGAGCTTTTGTGACAGTCTCAAACGTCTGAGATCTAACTCACTGTCATTTTCAACCTTACTCACCTTCACCTGCTTCCCACACAATATTTTATGCATTAGGAAGCAAAACAGATCTCTAAAGCACCAGGAAAAAAAGGTAAGATGAAAAAGAAGCATATTTCTTTTCTGTCTGGAAAGGGAACATGCTATACTGCAAAACAAAAAACATTTAATAAACCTCCTCCCACCTTAAAATAAATATTTGTCTGACAGTGAGGAGCAAGAAAAATGTATAATTTGTAGTGATATACATAATTCCAGAAAAAATCTCCCAGAACCTGATTGCTTAGGTTAATTTCTGGACTGGCTGTCCAACACAGGATTATTTCAGACCACGTGCAGAGCAGTCATCCTCTGGAAGTACATCAGCAGAATATTACAGAATCATAGAATAGCCAGGACTGGAAAGGACCTTAAGATCATCTAGCTCCAAATCCCCTGCCATGGGCAGGGACACCTCACGCTAAACCATATCACCCAAGGCTATGTCCAATCAAGCCTTGAACACCGCCAGGGATGGAGCATTCACAACTTCCTTGGGCAACCCATTCCAGTGCTTCATCACCCTTACAGTAAAGAATTTCATCCTTATATCCAATCTAATCTTCCCCTGTTTCAGTTTAAACCCGTTACTCCTTGTCCTCTCACTACAGTCCCTATTGAAGAGTCCCTCCCCAGCATCCCTATAGGCCCCCTTCAG
>JANRGW010041559.1:0-13939 GCA_024733675.1 Psilopsiagon aymara | reverse complement strand
TGTGGCTGCCCCATCCCTGCAGTGTTCAAGGCCAGGTTGGACACAGGGGCTTGGAGCAACTGCTCCAGTGGAAGGGGACCCTGTCCACGGCAGGGGCTGGAACTGGAGGGACTTTAAGGTCATTTCGACCCAAACCGTGCTGTGATTCTATGATTTTATGATCTCAACAGTATTTCTGTCAGCCCTCATGAGACATCACACAGGCAATGGCAGCGCAGGGTGAGCAAAGTGCAAAGCAAACAACCTCCCTTCCAAGCATGGCTAAAAATACCCCCAGGGTCAAGTCCCCGAGGGTAGGGCACCAAAGGCAGCTTGAGTTTGCCTTGTAACTCATTGCCCTCCAAGCAAAGAGCCCTGAGCTGCAGAACACACAGCCGAGAGATGCTGGTGACCTCCACAGGCAGGAGGATACAGCACTGAGCCACCCCGAGGGATGGACGGCGGAGAGGAGTCACCAATCCCCACAAAGAGCCAGACCCAAGGCTTTAAAACACAAGGTGAGCTTGGTGTGACCTGCAGACCCCCACACACACTTCCATGGGAGCCACCAGCTCTGCTTCCCATCACTTGGCTCCCTCCAGGGCCAGCTGACAGCCCCGAGATAAGGCGAGGGAAGGAATGCGACCCCCTTGTTCACCCTCCCCTGTGTTAATAAATCACCTTGCAGACTAATTGCTCCTTGGAGGAGAGAGACTCACCCCCCACCAAGGCCCTGCTCAGCCTGGGAGCCACGCTCCCGGGAAGCCCCAGGTTTCAATCACGTTCCTGGCATTCCTGCCTCGGCACAGAGCCCTGGGGGCTCCGGTAGCTCCGGCAACCACGCTCCAAGCAGGCGTAGGGGCTGCCCCGGTGAGAGCAGAGGAATTCGGTTGCTGTCTCCATAAGAGATGGCAGCTGGGAAGTGCATCCCTGTTTCCCACCCGGAAATACAGGGACACCAATGTTGTGCCATGGGATGAGGGGAGATCAGGGCTGGGATAGAACCATGGAATGGCTGGGGATGAAAGCAAAGTGGAGGACAAGCCACCCAGGCACGGTATGCGTTCTAAGAGCTCAAATTAAGCCTTCCAGCACCACACAAGGGAGAAGCCCACGAAGCCCCTCAACCACACTGGCACATGCCAATGTCACTGAGCAGCAGCACTATCAGAGAGTAAGCCTGTACCAGCTCTGAAAGCTGCACATGAAAGCTGAGAGCTGCCCATTCCCAGCTTCAGCACATAAGAAAGTACATAAGAAAACCAATTCACTGAACAAAATACACAAGAGCCACCAAAAGAAGTCGTACCTGCAAACAGAGCAGCCCAGCATCCATCCTGCTGTACAGTATCCATCTGCATCCCGATGGTGCTAGGTGGTCCGTGCTGCTGACTTTGGCATCATTTCCCTGCTCTTCCCAAAGCTCCCTCTGCACCAAGCAGGTGAGCTTGGCAATCCTGCTTGAGCAGCCCATTCGAGCTGCAGGGCACCATGCTCCATGCCATCCAGTTCCCCCAAAGTGGGGATACAAGACCAGCAGGCCATTTGGGAGTAGATGCTGGGGTCAAATCTATATAATGCCTTTGTTAGCAGTGATTAAATGCAATAATAAAGCACTCCCTGCATAAGGGGCCACTTTAACAAGGGAAGTGTCATCCCGCCCTTGAACATACCCAAGGCTAAGGGGAAGAATAAATCAGTTGAGTGCCTTGAACACAAGTTGAGCAATGACAAGTCCATGTCAGCCAAGGCTGAAATCTCCCACTCCCTCCCAGGATGACAAGTCCATGTCTCCAAGGGCACAGCAAGTATTTAAAGCAGCAAAATGTAGGTCTTTTGAGAAAAAGACCTAAAGACAGGGACTAAAAAGACTGGAGATAGACATTAAAGGGGTTGGATGGGTAAGTGTGCCAGTGGCTGCTTTGCCGGTCCATGAAAGTGGAGAGAAGAAGTCAGCACTGGGAAAAGCCATCAGGACCTGAATGGGGCCAGAAAACACATCATCCCTTTCCAACTGACAGCAGAATGTGTCAGGCAAGAGACCTTGCTCTCAGCACAAGCAGGAGATGGGGACCAAAAGCCATCAGTTGCCTTTTTCAACTAATCACTTTGGTCTTAAGCAAAACATGATGTCAGTAAATAGCTTTAATATACTGGGGTTTACCATCTATAACGTGGCAGATGTCAAGAACAAGGATGGATGTAAAGTGGATTCCTCCTCGCAGGCAGATGGGGATTGCTTATATCTGGGGAGACCTTCCAATACCCTAACAGAGGCCCACAGCAAACCTGGAGAGGGACTTTTACTATAGCAGGCAGTGACAGGACAAGGGGGAATGTCTTTCAGATGAAAGAAGGTAGATCTAGATTACATATACGGCAGAAGCTTTTCCCTGTAAGGGTGGTGAGGCGCTGGCACAGGGTGCCCAGAGAAGCAAACGGAGAGACGGATCCCTTCAAGCTGCTTTCTGGGATGCCAAGGGTTAAAAACCAAGCCCAAACCACACACAAAACGCAGCAGGCATGCCTGAAGAGGAGGATTAGAGAGAATAGGGCCGATTCTCAGCAAAGCCTATGGCAACATAAATAGAAAAGTAACATTATGCTCAAGACGGGGCCCTTTCCCTTTGCTCCTGCCCTACAATGCCACTATTGTTTTGCTGACAACTGGTAATTATCCCAAGCTGCACACACTGGTATTCCCACCCTTTAACCGGGAGGGATTTTGCTGCTGCCGACCCTCTGACACCAGCAGAAATTCACATACCACAGGGTTCAAAGGGGGGGCGGGCTGGAAAGGCCAAGCGAGCCTCATGGGGTATGTCATTGGGGACCTCCTTTTAGTCATCCCTAAGAAAAGAAGCTGGTTGGGATGGGTTTGCTTGGGGTTCAAGGTGCCCCAAACAGCAGGAGGTCTTTTCCCCCCCATCCGGAATGAATGGTACCCGTTGCCACCCCAGATGAAGCAATAAGTCCCCTTTCAAATAGCTAAGTCTATGTGGCAGCAAACTGCAAAGGAAATGCAATCATCCCATGGAGGCACAGTTTTTCTTCCCTCCTTCAAAGCTCAAGCATCCTCAGGGACCCTGAACCCCCAGGATCAGCCCTTGCAGGCAGCTGCCCTGCTCCAAGGGGGCTGCAATGTGGATGAACTAGACCCATCACTCCTCATTTAGGGGATGGGGGAGTCACATTCCCAACCTCCCCAGCACTCCAGGAGGCCAGTGTGGTACTGGCATTGGTGCAAATAATGTGATAAGAAGTAGTGGAAAGTGCCTCTGGATAATAAAAATCATGGAATGCTTTGGGTTGGAAGGGATATTAATGCTCATTCAGTTCCACCCCCTGCCACAGCCAGTGTCTAGTGGACACTAGAGCAGGTTGCTCCAAGTCCCATCCAGCCTGGCCTTGAACACTTAAGCACCCATAATCTCTGTATTTGCACAGTTGGCTGCTTGAAGGACATTTAAAAACCCCAAAGTCATTAAAACACTGCTATGGAATGCAGCAAAACCCAAGATGGATCGAAGCAAACCCTCCCCTCCGTGGTCACAACATAGGGTTTGGGGGTGGTTTTCTTTTGCAGACTGGTGCTTGAGTCAGAAAGACCAGGAAAAGGGGGATAAAATGCTTTTTGTCTGCCTCAGGCTGCAGGCAGCAGAGCCAAGGACAGAGCAAAGCAGGGGATACCCACATCCACTAAAGGACCCAGTTATAAGAGCTTCTCTGGGTGAGTTGTTTGGGTTCCTTTTTTGCCTCCTGCGTTTGAATTACACGCTCGCAGGAGTTTCTTCCTGACAGGAAAGCTGGAAACCAGTTTTTCCTGCAGCAAAGGCCAATTCCACAAATGCTAGCAGTGACCTGTAAAGATTAAAGAGCCAAAAAACAAGCCCCCATAAATCAGCGGAGCAACATCTTGCCTTCCCCGCAGCCTGCTTGGCTGGGCTGGGTTTTGGGGTTAAGCACCCAAGAGCAATAGAAACCGCTCCTCAAACCCCACTTAACCCATCCCAGCTGCAGGGAAAGGGGAACAGCATACACACCACACCCCCCCTCCATGAAGGCAGGAGGAGCTATGCTATGGGACTGCAGACAAGCTCCAGCCTGTCCCCGCAGCCAGGCATTGAGGTGAATGAAACCCCCTTCCCAAAGCACTGGAGCCAAGCCAGCCCCTGATGAAAGCATGCGGCTGCTTGCAGGGTGGAAAGCTGGCAGCCGGAGCACGGAGGCTGGGAATGAGCCCTGCCACTGGACCAGCACCTTGCGTTTCAGGATGCTGGAGGATGGAGGAGATCCCAGGGTTAAAGTGGTCTCCTCTCCATCACTTGTTTGGCCAGAGGCAAAGATAAAACCCTTGTGTTGCTCTTTTGCTTTTTGGCCATAGGATATAGCTCTGAAGCATCCCTTGTCAGGGATAGTTAGGTTGGACATTTAAAGTAGGGATATTGACCATTTAGATTTCAGGTTAGATATTTAGATTAGAGGGGAGATTTAGGTTGGATATAAGGCAGAAGTTCTTCCCTGTGAGGGTGCCCTGAAAAGCTGCGGCTGCCCCATCCCTGGCAGTGTTCAAGGCCAGGTTGAACACAGAGGCTTGGAGCAACCTGGTCTGGAACTGGATGAGCTTTAAGGTCCCTTCCAACCCAACCCATTGCATGAATTTTGTGATATCAGAGCACAACAGGATGGGGGGAACAGCAAGGAAGGGATGAGAACCTGCACAGCTTCCTGGCCCTTGCGAGGGGCAGGAGAAAGCCCGGATGAGGCCACAGGAAAAGCAGAGGAAGGACTTGAGATGAAAATGGGTCAATGTTATCAGCAGGCAGGGGCCTCTGACCCACTGACACCTTGTGGTACCCACTGCAATCCCCCCATCGCATGGCACCCCTGAACCCACGCCACCAGCAACCACAGTACTCAAGAGGCTGAACTGCCACAGTGCACCAAAGGGGTTAAATGGCACAATTAAAGCAATGTGAAACATTCCTGCTCCCTTCCCAAGCAAATGGGATTCTACTGGTGTGCTTCAAGAGCCCAAACCACTTCAGCAGCACCCTGACGCCAGGAGCTTGACAGCAACCCCTGCACAATCACTGCTTGCACACTGGGGATGGACGTATTGGAAAACTGGAGCACTGGGATGCCGGGATGTATTGGGAGAACAATGTCAGACTGACTGTCCCAAGCTCCTTGTGGGGTCACGGTGGTGCAAGGGCTGTTCTATGGAGCATCCCACCCCAGCATGCTCCCCACACCAGGCTTGCTGTCGGTCTGGGGGGACAGAGATGCTTCACCACCAACCCACCCATCCCTGATGGATTCAGACCAGCCAAAACATCCACCATAAGAGTGGTTTATCCCCATCCCCATAGCCCAGTCCACCTCTCCCTGTGCCCAGCCATGCAGAGTGGCACGAACCCAGATCACCAGCCTGGGATGGAGCAGGACCTGGCCAATGTCCACCTTACACCACAGCATTAATCCTGTTGCTAAGGCACCCGTGGGGAAAGAAACACATCCCTTGCTGGATTAGTGTCTAGACTGGCTGACCTTTCTGCTTGTGAGGTGGAACCAGGGCGAGCATTGGGCACCGCTGGCTAAAAGGAGGGTCTTTTGTAGCTGGCTTTTGTCTTGTTTCTCTTACAGATGGGAGCCAAGGAGCCATCGCTGCTGCTGAAAGAGCTGTTTCAGTACCTGCCGCCAGCAAGGGATGTGCAGGAGACGAACCCGGGTCTTGCAACCTGCTGCCAAGGCTTGGCTTTGTCCAGCAACCCAGCCCACAAAAGAGCCTTTCATGAGAGGGGACGATGTCAACTCTGCAATTAGCAGGGGAAAAGAGGTGGGGGGAAGAGCTAAAACAAGATTATTACCTCCAGAAGCTGCCTCTGGGGGCCCTTGTAAATGAGTTTAACTCTTGCAGCTGAGATCAAGGAGAAGGAGCCACAAGGAGATCCATCACTGGGGTGCTATTGGGGCAGCTCCAGCGTTGGGTCAGACTCAGCAGGAACCACGACAACCACGCTATCTCCAGCCAAGCCCTGTGAGACCAGACACTGGCCTTGGTGATGCCACAGACAGATCCTCTTCCACATCCTGCCTCACTAAGTGATGTGATGGAGAGCCCAACCCAGCCCATTGGGTACCACACACAGGGGGAGATGATGGGGCTCCCTCACACCCACCACCTTCATGGCCTGATGTCTCCATCTCCCCACCAAAAAGATGCAATAGGGCTTGGAGCAACCTGCTCTAGTGGCCTGTGGCAGGAATTGGAACTGGATGAGCTTTAAGGTCCCTTCTTACCCAAACCAGTCTGGGATTCTAATCCAACCCCTGCCTCCTATCTCAGGGGATGGGAGCCTTGTCCCTGCAAAAAGCCATCAGGAAAGCAAATCCCTGACCTGATCTCCAGCCCTCCAAGGGTTTGGTAGGCAAAAGCACAGCCATGGGATGAGGAGACAGCTCCATGAGCACTACTTTCCAGGCTTCCAAGTGAAGAGAGGTTCCTGAAGAGCCAGCCCAGGCTTACCTCTGTCTCAGGGATGCCCTTAGGGACTGGAGCAATGCACTTGTGCCCAGGCAGAGATTTAACAGTATCAGGCACAGAGGTCCCTGAAGCAGCTCCAAAACAGCAAGTGGGTAACCAAGTCCTGCATTAAAAGCCAACTAAACCTCATACACGTGATCCACACCTTCCTCCATCACAATGCCGGGGGTTGGGACTTTCTCCCACTCCCCAGTATTCAAGGGGATTTAGCTGAAAAAATCACTGCAGATCTCTTCATCACCACTTTGCACACATCAGTGCCTCTTCTGATCAATGGACCTCAGCAAGACAAGGCACATCTTCCACAGGTCCCAACACTGAGCTCGCTGGTACTCAGGATGTGAGGCTAGAGAGCCATTAAGAGCACCCCATTGAGGGCAGAGAATGGATGGGGGGATAGGGTAACATGGAGCCCAGCACTGGCCTCATTCACCACAGAGGATGCTGCCTTCAGGCTGTGTATGGACAGGATGCACAGACTGATAGCCATGCTGAGGCTCTGGGGAGGGAAACCCCACTCACAGCATCCCAAAACATCCTAGCTTCAAGGATCATCAGGCTGATGGAGACTGACGCCAGTGGTGGTGGTGGGAAGAGCACTGGGATAGTGATGCTGGGCTGGCAAGCTGCAGATTCCAGGTGCTCTGGCTGCTATTTCCAGCTCAGGCTGTCCGAGCAGCCTCCCACAACCTGTGGACAGGGTCAGAGGAACAGCCTGATCTTGCGGCCCTCTGGGAGAAGGAAACCGGCAAATCGAGCTTGGGAATAACGTAAGAATACAATAAAATCTGCTAATGACCAATTTCCATCTTGGAAAAGGGTTGGGAAACGATGCCAAAAAAAGCAATAAAAATTCCACAAAAGCAACCTTTTCAACCGAAACCCCATCAGACACGGGATGTTCCGGACCAGATGTTACTCACTGAGAAAGCAGCGCTGAGGATGCTCTTGCCAAATAGTGCTGCTGGTCAGAGACTGGGGCACAGCAAGTCCCTGGAGCCTTGTCCCCAGAGCAGCCCCATCCCACAGCCTTGGGGTGGGATGCTCCCCATCTCCAGCACTTGCAGGAAGAGGAAAGCCACCCCAACTTTGCTTATGGAAACCATCCCAAAGGGTTTATGAGCTTTTGGGTTGTTTGGTCTGCTCCTGTACGTGCCAAAGGGGAAGGGAATAGAGACAAATGGAATGACACCGAGATGTGCAACTGATTAGCTGCCACCGATCCCAAAGGCAACCTGGTGACCAGGAGGGATGCAGGACATCCAGCTGCTCCATCACAAGAGGATACCCAATGGCTTTCTCTTTAACAAAGGCTTCTAACTCATCCATCAGTGGTGGAGCTGAGCTTCCCAAGCACAGAAACGGCCTCCCAAGCGTCTGAGCAACCCTAACCCAGTGCTGGACAAACAGCATCCCAGAGCGGATCAGCCAGGAGCTTCCCAGGTTCTGATGGCTCCCAACACCACCACATCCTTCCCTTGCTCCACCCTACATAACCCGGGTTTGCCCTCGAGGTCTCTGCTCTCCCATTGCTCCCAGTAGCTCCAAATCCACATTAAGGCAAGGCCGGAAGCCTCTGTTAGCTGTATAAATGTCCAAACTGCTTCCTAATCCTGTTCAGCTCCTTGCTTCAATTACATCTTTGGCAAGAAGCTCTCTAGGATAATCAAGTCCCACGTTAAAAGCCTTGGGAAGGATTCATCTCCAACCCTTTCTCAAATGCCATCAGATATGCTGGAAGATGGTTAAAACGCTTTATGAATCCCATACCTATGGACTGCAGATACACACACGATGCTCAATCCCAGATATCTCCTTCAGCTCTTTGAACTCTCTATAGATACACCAGAATCCATTCTTTTCTTGGTAAACTCTCAGGGTTTGGAAGAGACACAGTGCACTCACTGGGATTGCTACTTCAGGGCTCAGAGCATCACCCCTCATGGTCACTACAGAGCGGTGTGGTGCAGGAGAGATGCTGGTACTGCATACACCCAACAACACAAGTAGCAAGGTGTAGGTAGGACCCCCACCGGCCCCACACAAGCACCTGGCACAGCTCAGTCCTTCCTCTACCTCCCCCTGCACAGGCATCCTCCCAGAGACATCACCCTCTGCAGTGCAGCCCCAAGCTCAGAGCATCTCTCAAGCTAGAACACCACGGGAAGGATGGAGGATCTTCTCCCTCTGCTCCCAAACATGGGACAAGCACCTCTCCTTGAACCCACCTCCCTGGTACATCTCTCCTGGCTTTAGAGGGCTCTGCATGGGCTTTACTCAAGTGAAGAGTTACTGGGGCCCTACAGAGCTGCTTATAGTGGATGAATCGGCCACAGCCACAGGAGCACCCAGGCAGAGGAAGGGAAACCAGATCAGAAACATGCAGAGGAAGCATGCACCATAGATTTTCATATCTATCAGCATGGGCCATGGGGCTTCCATGGGCAATGGGAACCTCAGATCACCATCCTCCAGGCAGCATTCGCAAGTCCATGGCACAATAAGCTAAACCAAGATCACAAAGCAGAGTAGGGCAGGTAGAAAGCGTGGCCAGTAAGCCAAGAGGGGTGCTTCTCCCCCTCTGCTCTCCTGAGACCCAACCTGGAGCACTTTGTCCAAGAAACCTGGAAAGGAGCTTTGGACAAGGTCCTGTAGTGACAGGACAAGGGGAATGGCTTTAACCTGCCAGAGGGGAGACTGAGATGAGCTCTTAGGCAGAAGCTCTTCCCTGAGGCTGAGCTTTAAGATCCCTTCCAACCCAAACCACTGTGGTTCTACGCCAGTGCAAGAGCAGGTACATCAATAAGACTGCAGATGCATGAGGGTGAGATACCCTGGGCTTATGTAGAAGAGGAGGTTGCCCCACATGTACCAAAGGGCACCATAGGGGTATTTCATGGCACAAGCTGGGATGAAGAACAGCTCTCCATCACTATCCCAAAGGTCATGCGACAAACCTCAGCTCCACCAGACACCCACAAACAGTGCTGGCCACATTGCCTGCACATCCAGGTCCTCAGCATCCTCTGTAGGCTGCGGGCTCACAGGCTTTGGGTCAGCCCTCATCCGCTGTGCTTGCTCCCTGCTCCTGCCTCCTTTAAAAGCAGCAGTGACATTCCCCTCTGCTGTCGAAATGGCTGTTTCCCCACAGCACAGTTATCAGCTGAAGCCTTTTTATAAGCCATATGTGATAATGCTTGATAGAGGATTGCAAAACACGTTCCTTATCTCCTCCAAGTGCTCAGGTTTGCTGTCTAACAGCACCCAAATTGTACTGACATATCACAAGCTATCCCAGCTACAGGCCAAAATAAATAAGCACCAATGTCACAAAGATGCTGCTATTCATAGCAGGAAGATCACTGCAGTGTGTGTTTGCACAGGATCTTCCCGCTGCCATAGGGTAAAGCATCTCAGCTCTTCATCCCCACAAGGGATGAAGTGGAGAGGGTGCCCCTGGTACCCACAGGGCCAGGAGACAGACACCTGGGCTGCTCCTTTTGCCCACATGTGAAGCTAAAATCAAGTCAGAGAGCCAAGAGAAGGATGCTCTGGATGGACTGAACCCAGGTACAGAGATGCAAACCCACCAAGACAGTGAGGATTGGGACTTGAAAAAGTTCCTTGCTCCAAGGGAAATGAAGAAAGCTTTAAACAGGGGAAGCTCAGACTGGATATAAGGAAGAAGTTCTTTACTGTGAAGGTTGGAACTGGCTTGAAGGCCCCTTCCAACCCACACCATTGTGTGATTCCATGATTCTATGCAACTCCTGCCTGGAGAAAGCAGCCGCTCTGCAGAACTCCTTGATCTCTTTTCAAACCTCATTTCCAGCCCCAAAGCACCATCTAAACGGGACTACTTCATCTCTGCATCCTCCTCCTCTGGGTGGGCAGGGAGGATGGGATCCATCTGCTGTGGGATAGACCCAGAGTAGTAGTGCTGGAGGGAGACAACTGCAGGCTTGGCTCCCTCCAGGCTCTCCCTCTCCACACCAGCTCCCACAGCAGAGAGCAGCAGCCCAGATAAGGCTTAACAAAGGCTGATAAGGAGATGAAAAGCCCACAGAGCCTCCCAAGAACAGCATCCTCCCTGCTTGCTCCAGCCCATCCCAGCGGCATCAGCAGCCAAAGGATGACATTGGAGCCGGGAATTGCCAACCCTCACGGTGCCTATTTCATCTCTGCTTGCAAGGAATCCCAGCCATTAAGGCTGAGGAGCCATTGGGGATGGACACAAAACCAGGCAGGAGCCTCTATGCCAGCAGCAAGTGGCTCCAGCACCTGCTATGTTTAATAGCAGGAGGCAGCTTGACTCCCTCAAGGCACTATCTGCATCCTCAACACCAGTCAACATCTGGACACATGAGCACATCCCAGGCCCAAAGTGATGCACAGAAACTCAGCACAGGAGGAGATGGATGAAGCCAGGCTGTGTCCACAACTGGGGTGAGCCTGGCTAGCTTTGTAAACCCCAGCCAGTGGGGATCCCTGTCCTCCTCCTAGGATGGAGATTTCCCCATAGCCCTGTATGTGCCCCATGCTCTCAGCATTGGACCCATGGCAATACCCTTGCAGCATCCCCATCCCTGGACCCATGGTGATACCCTCACAGCATCCCCATCCCTGGAACCATGGCAATATCCTTGCAGCACCCCCATCACTGGACCCATGGTCATATCCTCACAGCATTCCCATCACTGGGCCCATGGTGATATCCTTGCAGCACCCCCATCCCTGGACCCATGGTCATATCCTCGCAGCATCCCCATCCCTGGAACCATGCTGATACCCTTGCAGCATCCCCATCCCTGGAACCATGCTGATACCCTTGCAGCATCCCCATCCCTGGAACCATGGCAATATCCTTGCAGCACCCCCATCACTGGACCCATGGTTATATCCTCACAGCATTCCCATCACTGGGCCCATGGTGATATCCTTGCAGCACCCCCATCCCTGGACCCATGGTCATATCCTCGCAGCATCCCCATCCCTGGACCCATGGCAATACCCTTGCAGCATCCCCATCCCTGGACCCATGGCAATACCCTTGCAGCATCCCCATCCCCTGCATGGCTGAGGAATCTCGGAGATCCAGCGATAAGAGGCAGGACCAGCTAAGCCCCTAAACGTGCATGGCAAAAGCAGTTAAACAGAAAGGTTATCTCCGTGCCAGAACAGCCCTTCAGAGCAAACATTCCCCAGGAGCCATCACAAAGGCAGGCTGGCAAAACAGGCCCTGCAGTCCTTGGACATTGAACCAAAGGAAGGAAACACAAAAACACACACACAAGAAAGAGAAACAAAAGCAGCACCAACCCCTCTTGCAAATTCCTTCCAAACCGACTCTCAGCCTGCCTTTGGGAGACAGCCAAGTCAGCTGGGTGAGACGGGCACCACGGTGAGGTGTTTAACCCCTCTACATCCCATGGGAAACCTCCTTGGGATGGCTGCTCAGAGGCTGCGGGATGCAGCTTTAGCTCAGCAAAGGGTCCCTGCGTGCCCAGTGCTGTGCAGTGACTGGAGAGGGGCAGAAAAGGCACAGAAAGCTCTGAGTAACCACTGGTAGAGCAGCTCCCAGCCCTCCGGCTCAGCTCGGCCACGCTGGACAGTCTCCAGGGACCTAAATAGGCAATTCAGGACTCCACATGGGAATGATGTTCCCATCTCCGAAGACCTCCAAGGGGAGCTTTGTTTCTGCAGTCCCCAGGGAAGCACCCACGCCACGGAAAGCAGCAGCATCTAAACCCAGCCCAGGGTACTTGGAGTGCTTCTCCGAGTGTTCCCAGGCACGTTTTGGGAATGCTGGGCCATCCCCCTGTCCAAGCTGCTCTCTTCCTCTGCTGCCAGCAGAGCCAGGCTCCACAGAGCTGCGCTTGAGCTGCTCCTAGATGACAAGAAGCCTTGCTCCAGTATATAACCCATTGACACTCTCCCAATCCCAGCTTGTCTGTACTTGGGGAAGCCACTTCCCAGCATGTCCTGCCCTACCTATGCAGTGCTATGAGCCTTATAACAACGCTTGGCACAAGCAGGACAACATCACCCTGGGTAAAAGCCACCCTTCATCTGCTTTTGGACCACTCCATGGAGCTCAGCTGCTTTGGCAAACAGGGTCTATGGAACGGGAATGGGATGGGGGGCTCCCTGTGTCAGCCACAGCTCTCCTTTGGAGCGGGCACGCATCCAGAGCCCGGCTGCAAAGGAGGCAGCCAGGAGGAAGCTCCTGTGGTGGGGAGGTAAAGTTCACCGCGCAAACAGGCAGTGGGAGAACCGGCTCGCACGCCCCGCGGGGAAAGCTGAGTCAGTGCAGAATTCCCCTCTCCCAGGGCATGGGGAGCAGTTAGAGAGCGAATTGAGCCCTGAAGGCAAGGGGAAAGCTGGCAGTGGGTGTGGGAGGTGTCATATCCCTTGAGGCACACGCTCCTACGGCCTGCAATGCTTCCAAGGACTCGGAGTCACACAGGAAGGCTTCTGCAGGCGCATCAGAAAGCACTCACGTGGAGCATGGCCACTTCAGGGCAACGCTATCCCATGTGTCCCACAACCAGAACAGAGCACCACAGCAAAGGCTCTCAGCACAGCACAGCTCAGCACAGCACAGCCAGGCACCTCTCTCAAGCATCCTTGCCCCACTGATGGAACATGGGACCCCGAAGTAGCCACAAGGGATGTACGGGGGAAACTCCCCCCAGCAGCCTGCTCTTTGGGGACCACGGGCCAGGCATGGCATGAGACACAACCCCAGCAGGGAGCAGGGCTGTGTTCACAGCACATCCCATCGGACAGGGGGCTCCAGGACAGGAAAGGGGCCCAGGACCCTCCCCAGCATCCCGCACACGTTACCGGGCTCCTGGGAAGCAGCGGGAACCAGCAGGACAAAGAGCCCGAGGAGCAGCAGCCGCCCCGAGGGGCACCTGCGGGAAGGGAAGGAGGGAACAAGTTACCCATGGGTGCTACCGGAGGACCCCCACCCGTCTGACCGGGGTGTACCCCACTCCTGCAGCCCTCAGGCACCCTGGCAGCTCGGGGGGTCCCACGGTACCGGTGTCCCCCAGCTCCGGTGACCCCATGGTACGGGTGCCCCCCAGCTCCGATATTCCCACGGTACCGGTGTCCCCCAACCCCGGTGACCCCATGGTGCCGGTGCCCCCCTGCTGCGGTATTCCCGCGGTACCGGAGCCCCCAAACTCCGGTACCCCTTTAGCACCGGTTGCCCCCCCAAAGGGGTCCCCTTGCAGCGGGGTCCCGGCGCAGCAGCCCCCATCCCGGCGCTCACCCTGTGCGCATGGTGCCCGCTCGGTGCCGGTAGCACGGCTCGGCGCGCCGCGGCTCCACTCGGCCCGGGGGGCGGGAGCGGAGCGGAGGGGCGGGCAGGGGGGAAGCCCGCCCCGGGCCGGAGCACGGCCGGGG
>JANRGW010041557.1:0-13263 GCA_024733675.1 Psilopsiagon aymara | reverse complement strand
TCACCCTTACAGTAAAGAATTTCTTCCTCATATCCAATCTAAACTTCCCCTGTTTAAATTTGAACCCATTACCCCTTATCCTATCACTACAGTCCCTGATCAAGAATCCCTCTCCAGCATCCTTGTAAGGCCCATTCAGATACTGGAAGGCTGCTATGAGGTCTCCATGCAGCCTTCTCCAGCCTGAACAGTCCCAACTTTCTCATCCTATCTTCGAACATAGAATGTTCTAAGTGCACTTAAAGTGGCTGATAAACTGTTAGAGAGCTGGACAATATGGCCAGTACTGAAGAATCCACCTAAGTCATCCATAGACGACTGGAGATCAACAATTGCAATAAAATCTTTAGATTGACATTTGAAATTATGGCCAGTAGTAGGCCAGAGCAGTTAAACCATTTTTAAAGACTGAAAAGTCTGTCAAGATATACGTATTTACATTTTCTGTTACAATATATGAGGTTGGCTTGAACACAATAATTTTCTCTCAACAATATACAGATGTACACTTCCTACATTCATTTGTGAAAATGTCTTTGAAATGTATTCATGTAAGCTAATTATAGAGGTCTAACACTTCTCTTCATTTAATGCTATAAAATTAATGGCCCTTCATTTTCACTTCCAATGCAAATGATCATGTCATCTTCAACAGCATGTAGCTCTTTTTCTCATATGCTGAATATGATTAGTTTTCCTTTAGCAGAATTAGAGCACATGATTGTCTGAGGTTAGGCAAGAGCAATGTCTCCTGGTTCTATTTCAGAGCTTTTGTTATGACGCAGTAGTCTTAACAGATTTCAGAAATGCACAATGAGAAATGTTAGACAACTGAATTCTACAGGCTGTGGCCTTCAGAGAGCACAGATAGAAACAGCAATGGCAACTCATAAATTTCCAGCATAGTCATGTGAATTTAGCCAGACTTTGTAGCAAACACTTGCAAGAAAAGAGGGATACAAGTACTTCTGAAAGAATATGCCGTGTAGCTTAAAAAGACTTCCATGGATTTTAATGGGAGCCAGGTAGTTCCTGTAACAGTCTTTTTAACCAGTATTGCATATTTGAGGGAATTTCTCAAAAACCAGATGGACATCACCTAATTTTCTAGAAGTTAGACATCTAAGCTCAAAGCACAGAGCTATCCATGTTCACAGCGTACATTCATTTTCCTCCATTTTGGTTGTCAGTCAACTGCTTGTGTATGGGGGTGACAGAGGAGACATCTACCATTCAAGAGTGAAAACTAGGCATAATTTTTAACATGTGTTTTTAGATGTCCGGTCTTCTGTGTGCAAGCATGGCAGACAGATGCTGCAGTCATAAAAAATAATTTGTGATGGAATGATTTTGAGATATGTCCTCTCTAGGAGTGAACTCCGAGTAATTGTTTGCCTTCTTTAGTTAGAAGGGATATTAACGGGAGCAGTGTTGTTCCAGAAGGTGCCAAAGCAGCGAGAAGTAGAGCTATAATGATACAAAGGATATATTCTAATCTTAAAATAGATTTTATGGTTGCTATTTTTGTACTCATTATTCTATCATGGAGCTTCTACTTGACAATGGGTATGATAACCTGGGAAAGGTGGCATGCAAAGAAGGACAAGCTTGTTTCTGGAGCTGCAGCCAGGTCTAGCCCAGGCTGCAAGTCTCAGATGAGCAGGAGAGGACCTTGTGTTAGGGCAGTGATTGAGGTGCTCAGGGTGATTGGCTGGCCAGGAAGAACTGGGACACCACCTCTGACTCTTTGGAACAGGAAAAAAAAAGTACATTAGCCTTTTACTGAGATTTCACCAAACAACTCTTGACCATCTCAGCAGGAGTATGAAAATGTGAGCAAAATATTCTGGGAAATTGTCCCAAATTCTCTGCCATGCTGTGGATAATAGATTTAACAGCCTCTGTTAACGGTGTTTAAACAAGTTAAAAGTACAATGAGGCAAACCAAGACTGCCAAATAATTTGTGACCAATCTGTGGGTGTGTGCCAGCTACTTTAGCAAGGTTTGTATTCAGCTGTCTCTCCAGAAATTCACTTCACCTTTCTAATGCGGAGTGAAAGGAAAGGTCTTTCATTGTGCTCAGTGAAAAAGTCTGAGCAATTACTGGAGATACACAAGCACAGCAAGTTCCCACAAACAAGCATTTTGTATAAGCAGTGGCAATCACAAAGCATATTCTTTCCTTATTGAAGATAGACAGAAGAACTTCAGACCACTCATTTAAAACACACAAAAAACCCACGAGAAAAAGCAGGACTTGCAGATTGTGCCTTACAAGTATTACTTAGCAATTTTTTACTTCTTTATCAAGCTGGAATGACAAACATAGGTAGCTTGGGAACAAAGTATGCCCATTTGCTAGTGATGTAGCAGTGATTTGTGTCTGAAGCATTATGCAAGGGAAGCTGATTTTCTGTGCTTACTCTCCAGCATACCTGAATGTCCTGCTGTTGTCAGCTCTGAGCTGAGTACAAGTGACTGTCCACACACCTGAAGCACTGAAAATCCTGAGGAAAAGCTCCCATCGTGTTTCTATAGATGGATATATTTCTTGTGGAGGGTAGGTACTTGGCTGGAGGTGCCAGTCAACTACACATCCCTGAGTACAGAGGACATCCTCTGTGAGTAAACAGGATATTTTAAATTTCAGCCCACCACATTATCTCTGAGGTAGGGCCCCCGGCAATCAAATTCACTTTTTCTTTTTCCTTGTCTTCAGGGAAAGATGCTACAACTTCACTTGCCCTCAGTCATTTCGGACACTGCTGCAGTGCCTGTATCTGAGGTTTCTGGTGAATGTGCTAGGAATACTCCTGCCGCTTCAGAATAGGTGTTGCTGCTCACTCTGTGTTCCATGATAGCTGGGCTTAAGGTCCAAGACCTCCTCCAGAGGACAGCTAAAATTTTTCATTTCTGTGTGAACACACTACAGTCCTTCTCTTAGTAGGTAGCTAAAGCGCAGCTGGTGACTTTTCCCAGTTGTTTGAATGATGGCTGAGATGGCTTCATCTATGACCCGTTCTTTAAGCATTCGATACTCACAGTTTTAGAGTCACTAATTTTGCAGCTCCACAAGCTGCAAGAAATGGGAGACACTACAGTCTAAATCTCTATGCCGTGTTCCCTGAGTAGTTTTTGTCTTTTTTGATAAAATTGAAGATACATCAGCGCATCAACTCAACTTTTGCACTCCTGGCTCTATACAAGTTTTCTTTATCACAAATTCTTCACCTGCATTTTCAGTTTTTTCAGGAACGTTGCAGTCTCTCATGCATTAGGTCCAGACTTCTAGATATTGAGTTAGGTCATCCTTACTAGCTCTTGTTAGGATAAACTACAAAATTCTTCCCTTGTCTTTTCCTTTCTGCTCCTCAGATGTATTTTGAAATATATATATGTATACATGTACGTATATATGTACATCTTGCTAGTAATTGTTATGGTCCTAGAGAATGAATTAAATACTGTAAACACCTGTGTAGAATCAGAAGACAGTTCTCAATGATGTATGTGAAAGCGAAAAAGCCTGCTAAATCAGAAGCCCACCAGAGCTGAGAGATAATCTAAGGCAGATACCTACTTTGGATGTGGGTTTAATTATCATAAAGAAGCAAACCTTTGCATCTCAGCACATCTGTATTTTTGGGACGGTAAGATGCAGATATGTCCTCTGTAAAGCCTTCTGCAATGCCACACCATTGGCAAGGAATATGTACTTTTCTAAGGCAGTCATAGTTTGTGCTACTACTTCTGCATTTTCAGTCTGTAGTGTGTACTAGAGGGCTGAGCTTCACTATAAATTGCAGATTAAAAAAAATCAGTACAGCTAAAAGCTGAACCAAAATCATCAAGGCCAGCTGATTTCATATGAGTCGTGTGCAGCTGAGATATTTGCCTAGGTTCCAGAGAAAGGCGCAGGTCTGCCAATGGTCACTTGGAAAGGCTGCAGATCATCAGTGAGTTAGAGAATGACTCTGCAGCGTGTGCAGTTTGTAACCAAAACTTGAGCTCAGGGAGCAGGAGAATGGAGGTGGAAATTTTGCTACACATGAATCATGCTCCTTGTTAGACAGGACTCAGGGGAATGTAGCAGGTGCTGCACTAGTGTGCTTGTCTTAACCAAAAAGGAGATCTTACAAAAATCATGCTCCTGAGAATGACAATAACATCCTATGTAGGATGGCTCCAGATCTTAATTTCAGGGTCACATATTTGTCTAGGATGCACAGTAATGAAAGAAGTCCAGATAATTACTGGATTTCTTCAGGATGTCCAAGTAAAACAGAAGGGAGAAAATACGGTGGTGGTGGGAGAACAAGGAAAAAAAGCAGTGGAGCCTTTCCAGCTTAATTTTAAAATCAACTGGGGGCTGCTGTTTTGTGTTAACATTATGCAAACCTATCTCTCTGATGTCTTTGTCCTTTCTGTTCCCCACGGACCAGTCTCCAGTAAATTGCTATGATTCAAATCCCAGATGATGGCATTCTTATTTCTATTATTTGACTGTGCTGATGGTTACATACAAAAGCCCCACAGATTCTGAATCCTCTGTGACTGCCTCAGTCCTCTTGCAGCTTGTCTATTGCTTGATAGTTGCTACACTCTCCACTAGAGACAAACAGTTATTCCCATGGGTTTAGAAATGTTTCAGAAGTAACAACAGTGAGGTGCTACCCTGAGTAAATCTCCGTGCAGCAGCCTGTAATGCTGCACATTTCATCCTTTGGAATAGGAATAATATAGCTAGAATATCGGGTGGTGATAGAATTTTTGTTATTGCTGGCATTCACTGTCTTTGGAACTGCATCCATCCAACAACATGGTTGATGATTGTTTGACGTGACGTGGATGATTTTATTCTGTCTTTTTCCCTAACAATTTCAGAGAAAGCTGTGGTGGAGAGAATTCCAGCCTGTGGAGCCTGCCACTATACAGTGTTGCGAGAGCAACCCTGGCCGTGGCCTGCACCACTGTGCTGCTCTCTGGGCAGACATAGCAAAGCCTGGGAGACTCACAGTGCCACGGGACAGCCCTCGCGTCAGGGTGCTGATGGGCTTACATCTTCCTTTTCCTCCTTGAGGCTTCAGTGGAGGATTTGACTACAGCAAGGTGGTTATGACTGGGGTTAATTTGTATAGCTGCTTTTGCTCATCAACATGCTGGAATCTCTAATAAAAAGTCCTCTGCCTTCCAGATCTTGTGTTCAGTGTCCCGAAGAGCTGCCCATGCATGGGGAGCAAGCACCAGGAGGCAAAGTTGGGCAGCAGAGCCCTGTCAGGTGACAAACCAGCAGCCAAAGACAACTTCATAAGTGAAGTGCAGTGTTTGGTTCTGTGTCAGAGTGACCCCCAGCAGCATCCCCTTGCCACTTGCAGCCATCCTTGCCATAGCATCTTACTGATTTTGTAGAGAAATTGCAGTGATTTTAACAACATCTGATAGAGCTATTGAGGTGGGTGAGATACAGTAAATGAAACAGGTATTTCTGAAACCATTCTAAAAAATATTCTTTCTGAGGTGGCTTCTGCAAAGACCATTTTCCACTGAAATCAGGAAGAATTATCTGTCACTATATGAAAGAGCTGGTTTAACGATGTCTGTGCCAGTCCATCTTCTTTTGCTGCCTGCCAGACATCCCACTGGTGCCAAAAGACATCATACTCCAGGTAGTATCTTACCTCTTGCAAGGTTGGTCCTTGCACAGTAATGTCGGTGGCGGGTCAGGAGCAGGAAGTCTCTTCTGAGCAGGATCTGCCCATTTCTGTTAACAGGGAAGGTTTTGAGCAGATCTGCACTCATTTACGTACCTTCCAGTAGCTGTAACCATCATCTCATCCTATAGTTATGCAGTAATAAAACAGGGAGTTTAAATGAAGTTAATTTCTGAAGCGCCTTATTTACAAAATCAAAGAATCTCTAGTTTCATTTTGGTGGTCATAAAGTCCTTGGATAGGGGTGAGGGATGCCTACTACCCGTTTACTCCCGGTGGCTTGTCAGACACTCAAAGGTTACTGGAAAAGGAAAGAGTTTTCAGCTTTTGCAGTGCAGGTGTTCTTTTTCTTATTTTTTTCCTGAAAAAGCTGCAATGCTGACTTCAGCTCCCAGATGCCTCACATACACTTGAACACCTGTACTAGCTGAGTGCTGGTCTCAGGACTTGACCCTTAATGCTGAATGCTACTGAACTATCTTACCTGATGCAGGAAAATTTAACAGAATTACTGAATTGTTTGAGCACGTATAGATAGCTTGCATTACTAACTCTTTGCAGGAAGACCTTCTTTACTTTCTAGACATATCGTTATTCAATAAAATGAAAGTTTGGGTTATTGAAACTTTTCACTTGCTCTCAGGACCAAAAAGTACTCTTGAAAAGTGAACAGTCTTGTTTCTTGTCTAACTTGAAAAAGTAACCATATATTGGCCATCTAAGAAAAATCATGCGCTGAGGAGATTGACATAAACTTTATGTTACACTGGAAAAAATGTAATGCTGCCTGTCTTGCTCTGATCAACATTTATCTCCTCTCTCTGGAAACATTTCCGCCAATAAAATAGGAAGGCAATAAAAGAAGTTGGATTACAATGTAAAGTAAAAGTAAGTGAAGAGCCTTACAGCTGTTAGATTTGTGAATTTTATTTATTCATAGAAGTAAATGTTACAGTATTTTCCTGTCCCACATCCATAGCACTGTTTCCTTGAGGACAAAGAATTGCAGATTATTTTGCTGTTGGAGTTTTCTTACTTCATGCTGCTACCCAAATAGCGGACCACTACCAGTCTCTTCGTGTACATTGTTTTTGGCCTGGTTACTAGTTGGGGGTCTTTCTAGGAAGGCTTTTCTGCTCCCCCTGCAAATAGCTCTTTTAAAAGTTTAATTACTGCTTGCACTTCTGAATGTGGAAGCCACTTATGAAGCATAGAGATATACATATACATCTGTATAACATGATCTATTTTTTCCTACATAAGGCTGTGCATACATTCATTTTACTTAACTGTTCTTCTGGTCCTGCAGAGCCCCTTGCCTCTTCCTGGAGGAAGACTGTTAGTTGTAGCAGGCCAAGCTAGGGGTGCTGCTAGATGGGGACTTTCCAGCCTGCACAAGAGGCTTAGCAGGCATGGGACCACCTTACTGTGCCCACCCAACCTCCAACTTCTCCAAGCTCTACATCTAACCTGGGACAAGCTGTCACTGTGGTTTACCTGGGGAAAACATTAATTTTAAGCAATACAGGTAAAAACAGATTTTTTTTTTTTTTTTTTTTTTTTTTTTTTTTTGCATTGTAGTGTTTATTCTATGGTCTGTAACTGACCAGTTACTCATACTGCAGTCTAGAAAGTGCTTGAGTTAGAAATGACAGAGAAGTCCAGAGAGAAACTAGTCACAATGGTATAAAACCATTTCCTGTAATTTCAGGATTCAAATTACCTGAGGAAGTTTAAAATATGTAACAAAGATGCAACACCTACAGATCAGTTTACAACCTCATTTACACCATCAGCATCCCACCAGGTGCCAGCTTTCTGAGATACATACCATTTCCAGGAGAGATGACTCCTCCATATATGTGCTGTGCAGCTGTGAGGTCCCTCGATGCTGACAATGGCCTGCTCCTGGCCCTGGGGTTCACAGCTGGACCACACAGAGACCTGTGAACCTTCATCCCTCAGTGCTGGCTGCTTGTTACTGTCTGGATTGATGGCTTTGCCAGACCCATCACTGCTCAAAGTGTTCAAAGGCCAGCCGCTCCACTTCTTGGTTCGTTCTTGGTGCTGACCAACAACACAGGTATTTTTATACCAGGGGCCACAAGTTAAGCAACATGTGGCTCTTTTTTGAGTTGACTGAGCTAGCCACCCACATGCCAAGAGACCCATTTGTGATAAGCTTTTCTGCCACATTTTCCTTATTGCCAGCCCTATTTGTCTGCACGTCCTTTCTCAGCTGTCAATCAGACTCCCCTGATAACACCTCCCTTGTCTAATGAGCAGCTCTCCCAGGATTTCTTTCAAAGTACCTTCCACAACATTCCTGGAAAAGGCGACACTGATATCACCAGAGATAGGCTTCTACTGCAAAATTTTGACATCCAAATGAGTATAAAATATCTTCTTTCTTTGCTGCAGTCTCAGTGACTGTGCAAGTTGTGACTGAAGCAATAATTGTCAGGTTTTGGCAAGAGCAGCTTTAAGTAACTGTTAAGGGCTCTGATGCCCAGAATAACTATATAAAACAGTAAATATAAAATGAAGAGGAATCGAATGAGTCACACTTACCTTTTCCCTGGAGAGATAAAAAATGTCCATTTTTGCAGATTTTTTCCAACTTGTAGATTTGTAGATGTCATACTCTGCCATCAGTTAGTAGGGAAAACAGCTGTCCTCAGTGGGGATATGTGGGTATAACTGAGGGCAGAATTTAGGCCTCTATCTTCCATCTCAATGAAAAATGCATTAATTTAGAAATAAAACAAGGTTATGGGAATTTTTCAGGATCCTAGTAGTTAATTTCAAAAGTTCCATTAGCTTGATGGAAGCGTGGCTATGTACTATAATCTGCCAGCTGGTGACTTCTGATTTTGAAGATTTAGGGACTCAACATCAGCCTCTGGCTCCTTTGCTTTCCTAACCACCAAAGAGTTTAAAGCAGCCTCCAAAGACCTTTGCAGGTATCAGTTTGAATGCTCTCCACTGGTTTCCCTCTTGTGTCCTCAATTCTCAATGAAGAGAGCACACCAGATCTCCCTGTTGAGTAGTCCATCACTGAGTCAGCATGGAAAATACATCTTTTGGGACAGTCCATAGTCATGTAAACTATGTCATGCTGGTTTGGCTCCAGGAAAGGTCAATCATGGGGGAAAGAGGACATGAGATCTTCTGTGTTGGCTCAGCTGCACTGAGTTCACCTTCATTCTGCTAGGACCCAATCCTACATGGATTTCTTCCAAAGTGACACCCTGGGAAGAGCACCACTGGCTGCCAGGGTTTGTCACATCCCATTGGATCCCAAATGTGATTTGTTCAGTGTACAAATAAACACTGTCTTCCCTCAGTCCTGGCTTAAAGGTGTAAGTGAATTTGACAGCCAGTCTGGGTTCCTTTTTTCTTTGCTCTGGTAACAACATGTGAAAGTCGAAGTTCAAGTTTCCACAAAAATGTGGTCTTGCATATTTCACTTTAATTCTTTACATATTTCACTTTTCTTCTTTACATATTTCACTTTCCTTCTTTACGTATTTCACTTTCCTTCTTCACATATTTCACTTTCCTTCTTTATTTAGAGTCATAGCAAAACACAGGAGTCTACTGAGAAGCTGACTTTACACCAGGAATCACCAGCAGCAGGGACCAGGACTATGTAAATGCATGATCAAGGAAGAGCTGTGACCAACGATGCTCCTGGTCTTACTCCTGCTGAAACCAATAGCCAAAAAAGTGCTGTGCCAGGATGATAAGCAGGAGGATAGTGGGCAGTTGGAATGGGAAATTGTGATGAAATGACAGTGGTGGCAAGATATGAGACATGAAGAGCAAATGGTTGTAGCAGAAAAAGATAGGATCTTCTCATGGCTGTAGAGGAGGGAGTCCGGCAGCCATGTGGGACCTTAAAATCATGGAATAGTTTGGTTTGGAAGGGACCATTAAAAGTCACCTAGTCCACTCCCTCTGCAATGTGCAGGTACATCTTCAACTAGATCACATCGCTCAGAGCTCCATCCAACCTGACCTTGAATCTCTCCAGGGTTGGGGCATCAACCACCTCTCTGGGCAATCTGTTCTGGAATTTCACAACCCACATCATAAAAAACTTCTTCCTTATATCTAGTCTGAATCTACCCTTTTTTAGTTTAAAGCCGTTACCAGTTGTCCTGTCATCACAGCCTCTACTAGAAAGTCTGGCCCCGTCTCTCTTATAAGCTCCTTGAAGTACTGAAAGGCCACAACAAGCTTCCCCCTCATCCTTCTCTCCTCCAGGCTGAAGAAGCCCAGCTCTCTCAGCCTTTTCTTATAGGAGAGATGATCTATTTCTCTGATCATTCCTGTGATCCTCCTCTGGACTCTCTGGACCCCTGGTCCATATCTTTCCTGTGCTGATGATTCTGGAACTGAATGCAGTAGTCCAGGCCAGGTAAGTTTTCACCAAAGCATAATAGAGGGGGAGAATCACCACCAGCTGGTCATGGTTCTTCTGATGCAATTCAGAATATAGTTGGGTTGCACAATATCAGCTCCTGTCCATCTTTTCATCAACAAACGCCCCAAAGTCCTTCCTCTGCACGTCTGCTCAATCACTTCATCCCTCAGCTGGTATTGATACTGGGGGTTGCCCTTACCCGAGTTCAGGATCTTCCACTTGGCCTTGTTCGACCTCATGAGGTTCACATGATCTCACTTTCTAAGTTTGTCCAGGTCCCCCTGGATGGCATCCCATCCTTCAGGCATGTCAGCTGCATCATACAGCTTGATGTTGTCAACAAACTTGCTGAGGATGGACTTGAACTTGATCCTGCTGTCTATGACATTGATGAAGATATTGGACGGTAGTGGTCCCAATACAGACCCCTTAAGGACACCACCTATCACAGATCTCCACCTGGACATTAAGACACTGACCACTTCCCTTTGGATGTGACTATCCAGCCAATACCTCATTCACCAAACAATCCAACCATCAAATCCACATCTCTCCAATTTAGAGAAGGAATTTTTGGGGGACCATTTCAAAGACCTTCAGATCATCTAGTACCATCCCCCATGCCATGGGTAGGAACACCTCGCACTAGACCATGTCGCCCAACACTCTATCCAACCTGGCCTTGAACACTGCCAGGGACGGAGCATTTGGCACTTCTTTGGGCAACCTGTTCCACTGCTTCACCACCCTCACAGTAAGGAACTTCTTCCTTATATCTAACCTGACTCATCTTCATAAGACTATTTTATTCTAAAATAGGGGATCTGTGAAGCATCTTTACTGAAGTGTCACTGTTATCTATGATACACCAGACACATCTTGGCAAATCTTTGCAATTCAGAGGTTAAGAGTTGCACCTTTGAAAATTAGGGATGGCTTAGGTGTACCTTAGCTTTCCAGAAAAAGAGGACTTCTGGCTGCCAGCCATGAACTCACAACATTTACCTCTTGATTCAGGACTTTTCCGGTCACCAGCTGTACAGTGTCTACTTAGTTTAATGAGTTATGCAGAGTTTGCAGAGCCAGTTTAGTGATGTGCCACCGCAGTTCAATAAATAAAGTAAAAAAATAATACACAAAAAATATTTTCTTCACATTATCTTCAAAATATCCACTTAATCAGTAACAATGAGCATAGTAAGTACCTAAGGAATTAAATTGGAGTCCATTCATTTTAGCACTTGTCAGCTAACTCTGAAACAATATCACCAAATCACCAAAGCCAATTCATTAACTATATGGGTACACCTCACTTAGGAAGCTTGATAAGAGAATGGCCAGAACAGAATCATGTGCACTAATTTCACTAAGTAAGAGCCATTAAATAATGAAGATGCCTAGTGTACTGCCCTTCTCCTCTTGCAGACTTTGGAAGACGCATTTTACTGCCTTCCAATGCAACAATGCCCAAATAAAATCAGTACTTGCTTGTCTCCTACTTTAGAAAACAGTATCTAGGCACTTTAAGTTACATGTCTTCCTTGTGAAAGTACAAAGACATTGAATTAAGGAGAATCAGTCCCTAAGATGGTTGCAGCTGTAGAAAACGTAAGGGATATCCTGATGGAGAAAGAACAAAAGAACGTTTCAGGTTTCCCCAGTCTGGAACAAGTCCATCACTTTTGTCTATCTTTGTGCCATTCCCCTTCCTATAAATCCCTGGAGCTATGGGCTGAGCATCAGAGTTAGCTGTGATCAGCACAGAGGACAAGGGGCTCCTGAACAAGATAATTAGCTCCATCTGGTTCAGGTCAAAGCCTCTTTAAAGTATACCTCCCCATATCTTCCTTCTTCAGCCATGATTAACAGTAATAATTAGTAGAGACCTTGTGGTCAGTGCCTCATTTCAGGCGTTTAAGAGCCATGTGTACCTGATTTGCATGTGTGCCCTGCAATGTTGCATTGACCTGCAATGGTGAGGTGCTGGGTTCAGTCACCTGCTCTGCCCCTGTGACTGCTTGCCTGAGTACTTCTGAATCCCCTTCCCTTTTGGGGTACAGATTTGCTTCTCAGTTTGGTGTGATATATTTTCCTTGGGGTCATAAACTCAAGCTCTCTACTAGCTTACCTCTTGTTATACTACTGCTGTCTGCAAACCTTGTTTCCCATTCTAGGTGCTGACAGAGTAACTTTTTAAAGTGGAGAGAAATATTGAATACTCAGTGTGCTCATTGAGGCTTTTAATGTTGCCTTACATACTTACTGTTCCCATGGGCTCTCACACGAGTTTGAAAGAATGCCAGCATTCCAGCTTTGGGGGCTCAGTGAGGTAAAATGTTAGCACATGGCACCCACGCTTCATTACTCACACCCAGGCACTGCTGCATGCAGACTAGACTCCAGTTCCACAGCCCGGTGTGGTCCATTGGAGAGCCCTGGGGGTGGAAGTTCTGTGCTTATTGCTGTTGAAATCATTGCACTGCTCCCTCAAAGACTTCCCTGTGCCCTGAATTCACCTCATCCCCTAAGCACTGCTGGGTGATTAGCAGGGTTTCTTTCCCCAGGAACAGAGCTGAGAGCAGTAAACAGAAAGTATAGGGAAAGCTCCTGTTGTGTGCAGCTAAATTAGAAAATTAAAGTACAGAAGGCCGAGGAATTTCTTGATTACTTGGTTAATTCAAAAGCCTGTGCATTTGGGAATTTTCTTATCCTGAATAAACGTAATATATTTGTCGTGGTTGAAACCCAGTCGGCAACTCAGACATGCAGCTGCTTGCTCACTCCCCCTCCTTCCTCCCCCCAGCTCCCTGGAGGGATGGAGAGAGGAATCAAAAAAATGTAACTCCTACAGGCTGAGATAAGAACAGTCCAGTAACTAAGGTAAAATACAAACCACTGCTGCTACCACCAATAAAAATAATGATAAGGGAAATAACAAGGGAAGAGAGTACAACCGCTCACCATGTGCTGACTGATACCCAGCCTGAGCCAGCAGTGATCTAAACCTTCCAGGTAACTGCCTCTAGTTTATATATTGAGTATGATGCGCTGTGGTATGGAATACCTCTTTGGTCAGTTTGGGTCAGGTGTCCTGTCTCTGCTTCCTCCTGGCTCCCCCTCCT
>JANRGW010041555.1:0-78646 GCA_024733675.1 Psilopsiagon aymara | reverse complement strand
GGCAGCGCTGTGGCGCGGGGCGGCGGGGCCGCAGCATCGCTCCGCGCTGGGCCGGGCCCGCGGCGCACCGAGGGGGCGGGGAGGAGGACAGGAGGCACGGTGAGTGACTGCCCTCAGCCTTGGGGCCCTCTCGGTAGGGCCGGGTGTTGATCCAGCGCTGGGGAGGGGAGGGCAGGACAGGACAGGACATGCCGGCCGGTGGCAGAGCGTCCCCGGCAGAACGGCAGCCGCCAGATTACCGAGCGCCGCGTTCCATAGGCAGCCGTTAGGAGCCGGCAGGGAGAAGTGTAGGGAGGTGAAGGGCTGCTCTCTCCTAAAGCAGCAAGAATATAGCTGCTGATCGTCTCTTAAACATGGAAGCGAAGTGGCGTTGCTCGCCTCGGTGCAGAGAGCACTTAAAACTGCCGTGTAAGGGTCACAGCTCGGGGAGCCTTTCTGATGAAATCAGTGCAGGTAACTCCGTCATGGAGTTGTATGAGTGACTGAGCTGAGCTGGCAGAGGGGAAAAAGTAGCTCTCCATCCCTCTGCTCTCTTTATGGACCCCTTTGCGTTTACAAAAGTTCAAGGTCTGTTTGAAAGATTTGGTGTTTTTCTTCATTCTTTTATCTGTTCAGTTCCACTTGTAGTTGTTGCGGTGGGGGGATGAGACTGGCCAAAATCTTGCAAAATCAGCCCTAAGCCTTTGATAAGCAGACACCCAAGTGTTACATGCTATGTGCATGGAGAGCCCAAGCTGATTTGTGCTTTCCTGGCAATCTCTGCGTGTCCTCTCTGGTGATCTCCTGGAATGACTCCTCAGTCAGGGTGCTGTGTGCCATAGCTTTTGTAGCCTTCCTCCAGATGTACTTCTTTCTCTCCAAGACAGATGCAAAGCAGCAGGAAGAACAAGCAGCTCTATAGCTTTCCTACTTTGACAACTTCCCTTGTCTGCTCCCTCCTTCCTGTGTCTTCTGACACTTGTTTTTATTGAACTTACCTTCGGAGCAGTGCATGATGTTTATAACACACCCTGCACGTTTCTGGTGGTGGCCAGCTGCTGCTGGTAATGCAGCTGCTCTGGACACAGTCTCCTTTCAGAGTCTGTAAAACAGATCTGAGCGTTGCTTTTCTCTGTCCATCTCTCCAGGGGTCTGGCTCCTTGGAGAGATTGGACCCTTTCTGGGGCCCCTCTGTTTTCCTTGGCCTTTTTGCTGCTTCAGATCAAATCTTATCTGAAAACACGTTTTGTTTCTTCTGCGTTTTTAACCCTAAACATCTGCTCTGGTTTATCTCTGTGATAAGGCTGTATTGAGTAAAGCACCTGGGGAGGAGGCATAGGTGGAAGTTTGCTCTGCAGCAGGAAAGTGTGGAGTAGGCACAAGATTCTCAGGACTAAAAGCAGAGTGAAATTTGCTGCAGAAGCAAATTAGCCACACCATAATGTGGACACAGGAGTCTGAAAGCAGACTCAGCGCTGAGGAACTTAATCTTCCTGTCCCTTTTTTGTCCATTTTCTCAAGTATTTGAGGATTGTTATCCGAAATCCTTTGCCTCAGCATGTGTGCGAAGCGAGCCCCTTGGTAGCCTCACATGCTGTGTTTGGGGCAAGTTTCGGTAACTTGAGCAGTGGGGATGGTGTCTCAGATGTGGTTTTGGAGAGGAGATAAGGCCAGTTGAAAATCATTCCACTGAAAGAGAAGGCAAATTAAATTTATGAAGGCAGACAGCTTGGGAACAGATGGTAAGATGCTGCATGACACGTACTCCAAATGTGTGAAAATGAGCCTGTGTCTGAAATTAAGTACAGTTCCTCCAGCACTGGAGTGCTGGACATGGTCCTGGATGGGGGCAAGGAGTGTGTGCATGTGTATATGAATTACAATACCATTTTTGTCCCTACAGTGGAAACAAACCACTCCCCAAAGCCTGCAGGAGTTCAGGTCCTTCTTACACCCAGCAGAGGTTTTAGGCAATGCTAGGGAGCTAGAGGGGTGAAACAGGAAGGGCAGGATGTGGCCATCTGTGGAGGTGGAAGAGGATGGGCATCGAATTGCGAGATGGGGAGGCAAGTGGCAGCATTACAAAAGAGGGTGTTGGGCAGAGCCTTGGCCCTGGGCATGAGTAGGTGGGGCAGGACGGGCCAGGCTGGCCCGGGGTGATGGTGACTGATGCCTGGGGACTGTGGAAGGGGCAGCTTTGAAGCAGCAGTGTCAGCACTTGAGCTGAGGAGTAGATTTACTCCCGTCTTTTATAGACTGTAATTGAATTGCAGTGAATGGAGCTGGCATTGCTTAAGACAGAGGCTGCAGGAATTCTTTCAAGGAAACATCTAGCTCTAACACGCTGGCCCAGGCCCACTGTCCTGTTCTTTAACCGCCATCACATGGGTCTGCCTTTGTGTATCAACTTTATCCCTGCAGTGACTGTTAGCATCACTGTAGCCCGTGCAGGCTGCTCTGTCTCCCCCACATCACTCCAGCCTGGGAACATTGCATGTTCCGTAACCATCGTCTACTTGCTGACCATTAGACTTTGCAAAGACTACTGTGTTTTTATGATAGCCTGTCAGATTGTGGCAAGGTGAATTTATTACCGTAGGCCACGCAATCACTCTGGTTTGCTTGTGATGCATGCATGAATGCTCAGGATAGCCTGAGCTGCTGCAGCACTCCCATGCTGGGCCAGAACTTGCAAGCTGTCTGCGTGGCTTGATGTGTTTGTACTGAAAGAAGATCAGAGATAGGTGTCACATTTGTTCCTTCTGTCCAGAGCCAGGGGGCTATTCCCTGTCTTGTACTCTCAGACCCTTCTCGGCTTTACAGTCCAGTTGGGAGCAGCTGTCATCCATGCCCATCAACATCAGGGACTCATTGGTTTAGGAGGCATGAGGGCCTCCCATCCCCATGGCTCTGAACACCAGCCAGAATTGCAGATGAACTCCTCCAAACCAAGCCTGGCAATTGCACCAACATCTCCTGCCTGACAGGGAAGAGGGGAAGACAAAACCAAACCCCAGGTTAACTGGCCAGGCATGAAATTGAGCTCCTGCCCTGACAGCAGGCAGACAGACCTGTTTGGTATGAGCGTCCATAGTAGAGCTTCTGGTTAGCCTGACCATCAGAGGAATAAGCTCTGCCAACCCCAGCGCCAGGAGCCAGGAATGGTACACAGGGAGTGGGAGGATCTGAACATGCTTGCTGGAGTCAGCAGCTGCAGTGGTTATTCTGGCATTAATTTGATGTATACCACATCTCATCTTCTAAACTCTCCCTGGGAAGTGGCATGTGGTTCCGCTCCTCTATATTTGAAGTACCAAAGGCCTTTTGCCTTTGCAGCACATTAGCAAGTTGGCTTGCTTGAAAAGGACTTTATCCTGCCCAGATGGGGCTGGGGGAGATGCTGTGAGCAAGTAGAGTGTTTCCATTCCGGAGCCTTTTTTGAGTGTGATCTGGGAGAAGGGACTGTCAAACTTGCCTCCTCTGCAGCCCTGCATTCATTTTGTAAAATGACTGTGATTGATCTGGTAGAATGGGATTTATTCACCAGTGGAGCTAGAGGGCAGGCAGGGAGGACAAAACCCCACAGCAGCCTCTGAAATGAATCACTGGCTCTGAAAAGATCCACTGGGGTTAAGGCGTAGCAATGAAAAGCTATTGTCTGGAGCCTGAACTGTGGCTAAAAGCATTATTTATCCCGATTTGGATAGTGGCTGTAGGAGGGTGTGGTGTTCCCAGGAACTGCAAAGCCAATGTGCTCAATGATGAATCTGAACTCTGTAATTGCCTCACCAGTAGCTCAAGTAGCTTTATGAAGTATCTCAATTGCAGAATAGCAAATCCAATACCTGATATGCAAATAAAACTGCATGTGTTGCATGCAAAGAGGATCTCCTAAGGGTATTTTTATTTTGATTGGAACATGGTTGCCTTTGGCTCAGATTAGTTCATGTCTTGTAGATTTGAGGCACTACTGCCCCTTTTAGCAGGGCTTTTGCAGTATAGAACAAGAACCTTACTAATTGGTACAGCTTGGCAGTACTGCTTTTGTTTTCAATAGCAAGTGGCATTCAGTCAATTCCTGTGGTGGCTTTGGGCTCAGAATGGAGCCCAGGTTTAATGGGAGGAAAGGTGAGTATTAGTGAGAATGGGATTTGAAGCAGTGATGGACAGACCAAATTTCTGAGTTCCACTTTGCTTTAGTAAGCATGTTGACGTTCAGATACGTGCCCGGACCTTCTCCAGACAATCTGATCTCCTGGAGCCTACAGAATTGAGCTTGGAAAACCTCCCAGTTTCTGTCTGAGCCAACAGAAGGAGCCTTTCACATGGCCTCTCTGTTTTCTGTCTAGGATATACAGGCTAGACGAGAGTGAGAAAATGAGAAGAAATGATAAGGATGCCTTCCATTCTCAAAGGCTGGGGCAGGATCAGAAATTCTGTGCTGGTGGGATGGAGTCAACTGTCTTTCCTTTACTTGCATATTTGCAAATATGATGAAACAAGGAGAGTTTGTCAGGAAGGCCAAATCCAGCTCTGTACAGAGATACCCTCTGGTTCACGGCAGACTTGCATTGCCTGAATTCCAACGTGCAAAATCACACTTGCATCTTTGTTGTGTTAGTCATCTGCAAGAAAAACAAGAACGGTTTTTGGCTGACACGGGCAAACCACAAAATTCACCGGAGTTGCTGGAGATCAACCCAATTTGTTAGAGAGCAAAGTCTGCATCCTAGCGCGCAGGAGTGTGGATAGAGCAGGGAGCATGCCTGGGAGATGTGGTGAAGGTCCTCTGCTGCCCACCTGGCAGCAGCCCAGGCTCAACAAGTGCAGTGCTGCACTAAATGCTAGGTACTATTTTAATTCCCTTCATCTCAAACACTCTTTACAGCAGGGTATTACTGGTGGTGAGCATTTCGAGCAGCACCAAGCTGTATACCTGATAGTCCACTGTGTTAGGCAAGGACATGAAAATCTCCTGAAAACATCCTTACATTCCTTCCCCTTTCTTGTTTTCTGTCTCCCTCCCCCAGCATCTTTTCCTGTTTTCTGTTGGTTTTTTTTCCGCTTTTGAAGGTTGAGCTATGTCTGTGAGTACGTGAATGCCTGCATGTAATAGATCCCCCTTCTCAAACCTTTCGATGGTCTCCAGTGCCAGGAAATTGCATCTGAAACGCAGCTGTGTCTGGGTTCTGCATTTGGCTGTGTTGCCACACAGCTCCTCAAGCTTTGCAAGGAGCTCTTCCCCATGAGGACAACACAGTAGGTGACTTTAGGTTTCTAGCTTGCTACTCTGTACAATAAAAAGGGGGAAGTTGGTGGTGTAATTTTGTCCTGGAATGATGCTGCTGGCCTAAGCAGCAAGGTAGTGAGGTCCATGAAGGCATTGGAAAGGTACAGATGCTTAGGATGAGGGAGCAGGCATGTTACAAATGTATAGAGAATTTGTCCCACCAGTTCCAGGGAGAAGTTGAACTTTGGCTGAATTTTGGATGCCATTTAACCCTAAAGGGTTGATATTGGGAAATGAGAGAGAAAATAAGAGTTAATCTCAGCCTACCTCCCTGAGAAAGCAGCCATTGCTCTACTCTGGTTTGGAAGGAGTGGCTGTGGGTTGTAGTGCAGTACATTCATGGAGGGACTGCTTGGGAATGAATGTGCACCGTGACATGAGCAGCTTCTCCTTTGAATTGAGCCATCAGGGAACCTTAGTGCTTATTTATTTATTTACTGCTTTAAATAGTTCATGGCTGAGCAGAGCAAAAAGGAACGTGTTCTGCTTGCTGCTTCTCTGAAAGTCTGATTGGCAAACAGAAAGTGCCAGCTTCAGTTCGTGGGATTTAGGCTCTTTGAGGGTGTTTAGCCAACCTTTGCAGTTCTGGGAGAACACATATAAGACCTGTAGTTTTGCCTTTTCTAAGCAGAAATGATCCTTGATCCCCTGAAGTCCCACAGGGTAACATCTTATTCATGCTCAAATACTGTTCTCTTGAAAGGAAGCAGCATCTCAGCTGCTGAATCCTTACAGATAGTGAATAAACTGGAGATTTGTGGAGGCTTGCTTGTTTAAGATGGAGGGAGAACCCCAAGCCTAGCTAAACATAGTCCATGTGTCACCAGTCCTTCTGGACTGTCCTCTCATGCACAGTTCTTTTGTGATTGTGGACCAGGGCCTCATACAGCTTCAAAGTGTGGGATTTTGAAGTGCTGCTTGGAATTTTCAAGAGGTAATAGAATAAGGTTCTCCTAAATGATCTATAGCATCAGCTCTGACATGGCCACCCACCAGCTCACAGAGGTCAGCCTTCTGCTGGGGGTATGGTTTGTAGGAAGCAAGAGATGCTCAGAGAGAAGAACTGACCATTGCTTGGGTGGCAGTTTGGCCAGCTCTGTGGTTTTGGTTTTCCCCCTTGTCTTCTCTTTGCCAGCTTTTCCTGTCCAAAGATTCTTGCTGGGGTGTTTTTTCCATGTGCTTTGATTCAAGGGGGTCTTTTCTGCCTGAGCCAACTCCTTTGGGGGTTGCCGTCCACCCTCCGTGTGTGCATGGATGGATTTCCAAAGCACCCCTATCTCGCTATCCTGGAAAAACCTCTTGTCTTTCCTTTACCTGGTGTACAAAGGCTAGAGACAACCAGGAAAATACTATAGCCAGCAGCCAGCATTGTATAGCTGTCAAAGCACTGATGCCCCTCTGCCCTCACTGCTGTAGAAGAAGGGTTATCATCTGCTTCTGCGTGCGGTAAGATCCTCCTAAAAGGCTGTTCAGTACATACTTATTTTTTCAAGAACTGCCTTTCAAAGGCAAAAAGAAAAAGAATGGAGCATGGAAAAATCCAAGCCCCAGTTTGTTCAGGTCATGCCTCCTGCTGTTCACGTTGATGTGTCTGCTCTAGCGATAGTTCTTGCATAATGGAAGATGCAGCTGGAAACTCTGATAACCCCCTGAGCTTTCACAGAGCAGGTGGGAGCTTGGCAGGAGCCACTGACAGGTTTCTTTGTATAAAATACTCCTTATTCAGACTGGTTCTGTTTTTTCCCCTCTAAGCTCAGTAGCTGGTAAGGGAAGCGAGGAATGTGGTAGCAACTAAATCCTGCTCTGCATGCATCTGCCACAGAGAAGTGCCTGTGACAGCACATCATGAGTCCAGCCCATTTGCCGCTGCAGTTAAAACATTGCTTAGACTGAAGCACACATTTAAGTACATCATGAGAAGTGCAGAAGATCCTTTTAGGTACAGACTCTTAGAAGGCTGCTAGATTTCTTGGAAGGAGCCCATGGATGAAATAGCAGCTGCCTGCAGTTTCTGTTTATCTGACATGGGTGGGATGATGCCAAGTTCTCTGTAGACTGGGAGATGCAGTGGAGTGTGTTTGTGAGGGGAAGAATTATACCTGCCACTTCTGCTTGTGTCCAGCTATGGCAGGACTAAAGAAATCCTCAAAACAAGCTGTTTGAAGTTGCCAAAAGCCACCAGCAAGCCTATTGCTGGTGAGGTGACTGCACACCGCTGTTCAGATGCTGCTTTACTTCCAGTTTAACGGTCTGTCTAGCTCTGCTGATCTGTTACCAGTGACATCCATTGTTACAGCCCAGCTCCGGAAGAGGCCAAGTAAAGGGGCTGAGGCCTCTTTAGCTTTTGGGCTTGCAGCTGTACTGGGGACCAGTTGGTGCCTGTACTAGGACAAAGTGATAGGAAGAGCAGTGCTGATGGGGACTGGAATGGAACCTACCAATTTATTCCCTGTTCAATACCTATTGGATAGAAATATTATTTGGTTACACAGTGCCCTGGGCAAGATGGTTGATGTTAGAAGCCTGAGATTTTATATATATATATATATGTGTGTGTGTGTATGATGGCTCAGCTGCAGCTTTTCTATAGACACTTTCAATTTCTAAATGACCTCCTTCCATTCTGAGTAGTGGCTTTTCAAATCTTGGCGTCAGAAAAAATGAGTCTGCCTTCCTCCAATCTTTCTGTTTGTTTCCATATCTGTCCCGTATAAATTGCTTCATTTCTTGTGCATAAGCAAATCAAAGGTTAAGATTGAATAGCTTGACCTGAGCTGCAAGCAAAGAAATCAGCAGCAGTGGCAGGGTGGTTTCTGAGGTTGTGGGAATAGGAAGCCTAAATCAATAGCTTTTAGCAGACTCATAAATGTTTCATTTGTATTCCTCACTTTGGCATTATAGAGCCTTGACACGGGAATCCATATAACCTTTTAAATTAGTGTTGTCCCTATGCTGGTTGTAGATGTTGAAAACCATTTCCTTCAGATGCACATCAAAGTGCAGCTCTGTAATGGCATTCTCCTTCCTGTTTTGGAGCCTTGTTGCTGTGCAGCTTCCAATCACAAGCAAAATGAGCTTGGTGGCCTCAGTGCCAGGCTTCAGAGATGCTGGTGATGAGCATGCACATCAGCACCCACATCAGTGCTCCTGCCAGGCCGTAAGGTCAAGTATGAGTTGTGGCTGCTTGGGCAAGCTATCTGTATGGACAGGGAAGTGCAGAAACACCTTTTCCCAGGGCTGTGACACAGCCCTGAGGAATGAGCGAGGCCTCAGGAAGACCAACCTCAATAATTCATGGCAGTGCCTGGGGAAGGAGGGACGTGCCCACAACTATTTGTTGAATTTAGACTCTTTTGGAGATGCTAGAGAAGCAGGGGGTAGGAAATGCATGAATAGAGCATGAGTCAGGCAACTTATCTGGCCATCCACCTCCGCTTAAGGTTATCCATCCACGAAGCATAGGAAGGTTGTGCGGGTGCCGGTCTGCACCAGGTCAAGGCTGTGATCTGTCGGCAGCCTGGGTGAGTTGTGTCTGCTCTCTCAGCATTCCACGGTTTCCCTCAGGACCTTGAGTGGTGGTGAGCTCAACCCAGCTGGGCAGGACAGGGCTAATCCGTGGACCTTGTGCTTTTAGATGAGAAAGACCCTTGAGTACTTTTGAGCTATGATGAGTAAGTTAAAAACCCATCCAACCAGTAACAACAAAAAGAACCCAACCAAAATCCCTTCCCCAGCTCTATCTGTGTGGCTGATTACTGATTTCTAAACACTTAGGTGGCTGAAGCAGGATGCTGTGGGGTTTCAGCCCTGGTGTCTCCAGCCTGCAAAGCAAAACTGCAGTGGTTTGGGGAAGACAAGGTAGAAAGGGAATAGAAATAGTGTTGGGTTGAAGAGTTCCTGCAGCAGAGCTGGATAGTGTTTCTCAAACTCCTTTTTTCTATGAATTAGGCCCATTTTTCCCAGCTTGTGGCCATTTTTTTATGGCTTCTCCTTGTGTTAGCAGGGAAGCTGAGCTGAGGCTGGAAGCCCTTGATGCTCCTGGGCATCCACACAGCATCCTCCCTGCCCTAAGTGCCAAAACAGTCCTGGGACAGAGCATGTATGCATGTCTGTCAGTCTATTTTAGTTACATGGGGAACAAAATTGAGCAGCTAAAATACTTTGGAGTAAATGACTTTTATCATCTTAGTAGTTTTAATTTGATGGGTCCAAAGGGTTTTTCTTCTGTGGCGAAGAATAGGTATCAGGTAGCACTTAAACGAAATAGTAGCTAATAAAAGCCCTGTGGTTGCTTCTGCCTGCCTGTTAAAAAGCGTAATTTAGCTGTCTCTTTTGTCTTGTTCTCTGATGTGAATCTGTCCTGTGGAATGTTATAGTCACATGAAGTGTCTGGTGAGTTTTATCAACAGAAACTACAATGAAAGGGATTGCTGTAATTTGTTCCAAACTTTCATCTTGTTCTGGTAGCCAAATATTCCATACATTAGACCTGTAGCCATTGCCTTTCCTAAACCAGCAGTAATCTTCATGAAAATCAGAAGCCAAGCTTGATTTTTGCTGAGCCAAGAACAGACCGATGCCCTTTATCCTGGATACTTTGCTCTCTTAATGCTGTTTTCTAAGGGAAAATAAGCCTTCTGTGGTTTGCCAATACCCTCTAGGGGCTGTTGAGGCAATTTACCCTCCAGTATGGGGGTTGATGACCTCATTTGGTTGCTCCATTGCTGAAACCCAAGTGCAGAATTTCCCCCTTCACCCTACTCTGCCTTAGTAAATACATCTATCCTCCATGACCTAGACCAGTAAGGACAAGACTGATGGTTTTCCTGACTGTTTCTCTGCAGGCAAGAGCTCTGTCATCATGTCAGTCAGCGTGCATGAGAACCGTAAATCCCGGACGAGCACCGGCTCCATGAACATCCTGCTTTTCCACAAAGCTTCCCACCCGGACTGCGTGTTGTCCCATCTGAACACCCTGCGGAAGCACTGCATGTTCACGGATGTCACCCTTTGGGCAGGAAATAGGTCATTCCCATGTCATCGAGCAGTGCTGGCTGCCTCCAGCAGATACTTTGAAGCCATGTTTAGCAATGGCCTCCGGGAGAGCCTGGATGATGAGGTGAACTTCCATGACAGCCTCCACCCGGAGGTGCTGGAGCTACTGCTGGACTTTGCTTATTCCTCTCGGATCATCATCAATGAGGAGAATGCTGAGTCCCTCCTGGAGGCTGGAGACATGCTGCAGTTCCATGACGTCCGAGATGCAGCAGCTGAGTTCCTGGAGAAGAACCTCTACCCTTCCAACTGCCTGGGCATGATGCTGCTTTCAGATGCTCACCAGTGCCGCCGGCTGTATGAGCTCTCCTGGAGGATGTGCCTGGTTAACTTTGAGACTGTTCACAAGAGTGAGGACTTCAACAACCTTTCCAAGGACACTCTGCTGGACCTCATCTCCAGTGATGAGCTGGAAATTGAGGATGAAGAAAAGGTCTTTAAGGCTGTCATCCAATGGGTAAAATATGATCTGGATGAGCGGAAGGCTTATCTCCCAGAACTTCTAAGGAACGTTCGTCTGGCCTTGCTTCCTTCTGAATGCCTCAAGGAAGCTTTGGCTTGTGAGGACTTGATCATGGTGGATGAAAGGAACAAGCTTGTCTTGGATGAAGCTATTCAGTGCAAAAAGAAGATCCTCCAGAATGATGGGGTAGTCACCAGTCCCTGTGCCAGGCCTCGCAAAGCTGGTCACACCTTGCTGATCCTGGGAGGACAGACCTTCATGTGTGATAAGATCTACCAAGTGGATCACAAAGCAAAGGAAATTATCCCCAAAGCAGACCTGCCGAGTCCACGGAAGGAGTTTAGCGCTTGTGCCATCGGCTGCAAAGTATATATCACTGGAGGCAGGGGCTCAGAGAACGGGGTATCGAAGGATGTGTGGGTATACGATACAGTTCACGAGGAATGGTCAAAAGCTGCCCCAATGTTAATAGCTCGGTTTGGACATGGCTCAGCTGAATTGGAGAACTGCCTGTATGTGGTTGGTGGACACACTGCGGTGGCTGGAGTCTTCCCTGCGTCTCCTTCTGTTTCCTTGAAGCAAGTAGAGAAGTATGATCCCATATCCAACAAATGGACGATGGTGGCTCCTTTGCGAGATGGGGTGAGCAACGCTGCGGTGGTGAGTGCCAGGCTGAAGCTCTTTGTCTTTGGTGGGACCAGCATTCACCGAGACATGGTGTCCAAAGTGCAGTGCTACGATCCAGCTGAGAACCGCTGGATGATCAAAGCCGAGTGCCCACAGCCCTGGCGCTACACAGCAGCCGCTGTCCTGGGCAGCCAGATCTTCATCATGGGAGGAGACACCGAGTTCACGGCAGCCTCTGCCTATCGCTTCGACTGCGAGACAGACCAATGGACACGCATTGGGGACATGACAGCCAAGCGCATGTCGTGCCATGCTTTGGCTTCGGGGAATAAACTCTACGTGGTGGGGGGTTACTTTGGCACTCAGAGGTGCAAAACGCTGGACTGCTATGACCCTACATCCGACACATGGAACTGTATCACAACGGTGCCTTACTCGCTCATCCCCACAGCTTTTGTCAGCACCTGGAAGCACTTGCCATCATGATGAGGGTCAGGGCACAGGCGCTTTTATCCAGGAGGTCAATAAGGTAAGGGTCTTGTCCTCTAAAACTGAATTTTGCTATCTTCTGCACACACCAAGCCAAAGCCATGCATTCCAGGTTGCTCATAGTTTATGAGAAGGTACACTTAAAGGTGGGATGCAGCTTCAGAAAAGAGTGATTTGTTCTGTGATGTTGCACCTCGAGCTAGCTCCCAGGTTTCTCTTGTTTCCAGATGATCCTTCCAGTAGCTTAAGAGATACATCTACATAGATGGTTGCAGGGAGGCCACGGCTCCTCTCCCTCTCCTCCAGGTTAGCTTTATGTGCCACCTTTGGTGGGTGGGTAGCAGGGGGTAGATGTGTCCACAACTGCTCTCATGGCTATCGCCATGGAATACACCCTGTCCCCATGTGGTTGAGGGAGTTAAGGTTCCTAAAAGCACTCACATTTGAGTTCTGGGAGATACTAGGGCAAAAAGTGGACAAAAATCTCAGTAGTTCAGAATTTTTATAGAGTATCTGGGTGACTTATTCAGAGCTGATGAATCTGTAGGAAAGTGACCCTTGGGATGCCAGCAAATCCTGATCTCTTTTTATGTTCTATATTTACATTTCAGTGGGTAGCAGAAGCCAAAACTTAGAAGCCACGGTTCATTTGATGGTCCTGGTGTTTATTTAATATCCAAATGGTTGCTTGTTAAATCAGAACTTCTGAGACTCCTGTGTGAGACCTGAGTGGGAGGGAAGGGGTTTTGTAACCAGAAGAAGAATGTGTTTATCGGTGTTTTGGGGTGTGTGAGAATAAGAAAGTTGGTGGAATCTCATGATGTCCTATCTCGTTCTGGTGCTTGCTCAGGGAAGGTGCTCTTGCAGCTGGGACAGAGCTGTTGGTCGTTCCTTCTCTCCTTCCTCCCCATTTGGATGTTTGGTTGCCATTCAGGTTACCAGTTTCACTCCAGAGCTTTGGATGTCTTCACCAATCTGTGCTGAAATGCAGCTGGCCAGGCAAAGGCCAGAAACTCTTATCATCTTGAGCTATGAAAGCAGACACTGATAAGGGCAACACTTGGATAGCATCGTCTTCCCAGAAGGCTTATAACATCTCTGCTAGCTCAGTCTGCAGGTTTCACAGCGCCAGGAACACAGAGCCCTGCTTTGGTGGTTGGAGACTACATCTGAAGGAGCTGGGAAACCCTCATGTGCAGGGGCGGGATTGCCAAGCTTCACTTACGCTTATATTTGGAAAACAGGGAGTGTGGGGAGGGAAATTCTTCATAGGCTCATCAAAATCCACTTCACTTAATACAGAGAAGAAAGAATGCTGCCCAAACCCTCTAACACCCTCTTGCTTCCCTGCTTCCCACTTGTGTGGTTGGCGTGCCTGGGAATCGCCCGGCGGGGGGAAATTTCTGGCATCTCCCAGGGATCATCCCTTTTGTTGCCAGCTGGGAACCAAGGAGGAGCTCCTGGCATCCCTGCCAGGCATATGCCCAACATGACCATCTGCTTTGCTCAGGTGGGAAATAAAAAGCACCCAGAGTATTATGCTGGCCTTTGATTTGTGGAACACCTGGGTTTAACACAGCGAGGGCAGGGCAAGAGAGGAAAGGGTTAAAATGCGATCCCTGAGAGCTCCCCCAGCACTGGAAGATAATGGCCTTTCCAAATTCTCCTCCTCAGGCATTGCCTAGCATCTGTCACAGTGGCTTGGTAATCTAATTAACTGCCACTCAGCTATTAAATATTGCAACAAACAGTGCGAGGACTCCATCATTTTCAACTCGGGTCAATAGGACCTCCCTTTGAGAGCCATCCTAGAGCTGAAAGTTAATTTTCTCTGGTAGCAGATGTGTCTGAATATTAAAGCTGAACACCAGCCATGCTGCTGGGAATAGGGAATATTTGAAGGTGGGAGCTGATTCTTCAGCGGCCAAATAAGCAGCAGTCTCCAAAGTCACAGACATTTAATTTTCTTCTCCTACCCTTTTTCCTCTATAATCTATTTGGGTTCTCCAGACCTAATAAGCAGCTTCGTGGGGGTTGTATAGATAGCTTTTCCCCCCATGTAATCTGAAATCTGGCACAAGCACAAGAAAACCAGGAACTGTAATATGCCAACCTGCAAATAAAATTGGTGAAAAGTCATTGTGTGAGGGTTTTATGTGCTTTCTTGGCTTCACTTCCACTCTTCGGTTAAAAGAAGTATTTCAGATACACACGAGTTCTTGCCAAACAGGGTTTCTTCTTGTCAGTTTCTAGAGATTTCGTGCTGATTGGGTTTTTTTTAAGTTAAGTTACTGTTATGGCCCCAGCCACTGTGACAGCTCCTTAAATAAAGCAGCAAGATGGGTGAGTGAAGGCCAGACCCAAATGTCTCCCATGTGCATGCATTGCTCATGCTTCAGCAGCCATGTCCCATATGCCTTGGCTGTCCGGGCTGCACCACTGCCAAAACTGGGGTAACTGGCTATAGGGTCCTACGACTACCCTGACACCCTGTAGCGTGTCTGAAGGTGCCTTCTGGTTTGCAGCTCCCGCTGTGTCAGGTCTCTGCTGCAATGTGCATTTTGGATCCTTCCTTTGGATGTGCATTCGAATCCTTCTTCAAAAAGGCAGGTTGGCCAGCACATGCCCATGTTATGGTGTGCTTTGAGAATGCTGATCCTATGGGAAACCTGCCTCAGCTGGAGAGCGCTCAGGAAGGACCATCCAAGGTGCCCTCAGAGCACAGCAGTCTGGGTTGGTGGGGAAGGGCCTGGGCAGTCGCATGGTAGGAAATCCTACTTTGTACTTACAAAAAGACCCAACCTTCTCACCTGTAAGCTGGTGAGGCTGCATTTATACCAACCCTGAAACCCAGATAATATATCCTTGACAAATGTGGATCATAAACCAACCACCAAGCCTGCTTTTCATTTAATGCATGAAGCTGATCAGCTGGAAGTGTTTCCTTGAGGGCATGGCCTTCACCCTTCCCAGCTGGAGCTGGGGCGCCTTTCAGCAGAGGTCCCAGGGCCCCTGCCAAGAATACTGTGTGACATTAATTTAGTGCCTATTACCTGCAGTTAATACCAGGCATCAAGTGTGATTAGCAGTATGCAACATGAAAGCCTTGTCACCTCCCACCTATGGAGCTGGGGCCATGTGGATGTTAATACTTGCAAAAAGGAAATAAAAGACTATTTTGTGTTCATAGAAACAAGCAAAGCCCAGCCAGGACATCCCAAGAGGGGATGATGCTGGGTGGTCACTGCTGCAGTCCTGTGCAGGGACCGCTGATGGGGACAAGTCTGTACCTCCCAGGAGGTGACTTCATGTGGTGCCAGGAACAGGTTCTTCAAGCTGCCTGTCTCCAAGTTAAATGTGGCTTCTCCAAACTACCAGTCCTGTGTGATGCTCTCATTTTCACGGGGCAGAGTCACAGAAGGGCTTAGGCCAGGGAGATGAGCCATCAGCTTGGGGTTGGGATGACTGCTGCAGATGAGGAAGCTGCAGATTGCATGGTCCAGCCAGGAAAGATGAAACGGAGAGGGGAGCCCTGCGTGCCTCTGTGCTGCCTCCTGAGCCTCAAGTACTCCACTGGGGTGGAGATGTTGTAGTACCCACCTCAAAATAAATGGGGATGAGCCAAACCCCGAGGCAGGTAGGAGATGGGGGCTCTTCTCCTGGTGCTTTCTGGCTCCTGCAGGACCTTCCTCATGGAGCCTGGTGGTCAGGCATTGTTCAGGCACCTATTCCTGGGACTCATCTGAATGCTCAGAGCCCATTTTGTGGCTCCTACTGATGTCCATTGGTGGGCTTCATTCCTCTGAGGTGGCACCAGCAGCTGGCACCTGCCCTTGGGGGGGCATCAAGCAACCAAGACTGCAGGTTTTTGAGGCTTTTGTGGCACCTGAAAGATGAACTTCGGCTCCAAAGCTCCTGCAAGGTTTTAGGCAGCAAGCTGTGCCCAGAGCTGTATTCTGATACTGCGGTCACACTGAGTGCTGGATGTGTTCAGTGACTTGTCCTGACAGTTAAATTACAGCTTAGATACCAAGCCTTTTCTAGGAGGATTTTGCTGCTGCCTGGTTTGGCTTCTCATGTACATGGAGCAACGCTTGGTCAGCACTTACCTTTGAAGAAGCTGCAGGGTTGTGTTGCTGTGCCTTGGTCCCAGCTCCATCCACAAAGCCCTGCTTGCAGCAAGGCTTCTCCCCATGCAAAAACTCTTGAGTGCCTGCAAGCCAGGCTTAAAAACCCCTCAGAATAATTAGGATCCTAATCACTGCAGCTCACCTGTGTGCTGCTGGGTTGGGTCCTTGCAACCTGTTACAGGAACAAAGTCACAGCTGGTTTCCTTTGGTGGCTCCTAGGGAAACCCATTTGCATGTGTTATAATAGTGAGGCTGCATAAACAGGGACTGCAGTTTTTTGCTGCTGCTGCTATTTCCTTTGACTGGTTGTCTCTGAAGCCAGTTTATCAGGCAGCATTGGGAGGGAGTGGCTGGCCTGGGGAGGAAAGTCGATGGAAATCAGGCTTTTCCTAACCCTGGGCAGATGGAAACACGTGCAGTCTGAGCAAGGCCCCAGCCTGGATTAATCAACCCCTTGGAAATGTCAGTCATATGGATGGGTTTGGAGGAACCAGTGGAAAAAGAGGGAAAAAAAGGTCTTTTTGTTTTGTCTGTTCCAGCTCTTGAGCTTTCCTCTCTGCCCTAAATAAAAAAGCTAAAACTCCATTTTCCTCAACTTTTCATTCCCTTATGTCCACAGAAGTTTCCTGGCTGGCTCCAGTGCTCTGAGCCCTCCCCAGCTGAACACTGACCCTCTCCCCTTTCCTACAAAAGCAAAGCACATCCCAAATAAACCACCTGCTTTCCACCTTCACCCATCTCAGGGTGGTGCTTGTCCCAGTATTTGCTAACTTGCAACCCCTTTTCTGGTGCTTCCCTGCACAGGCATCATGCTATTAATGACCTTTCTCTTTCCATCCCCAGGTGCCACATCCATGTCCCCTGTCTCACTGCTGGAGCCAACACTGTCCGAGTCCCCTCCGGTCTTCCTGCACAGAACTCTGAGGAGCCCTTTGCATCCGTTCCCAGCACCAGGAGCAGGAGGCATCATGCCACAGGGGCACCAAGGGCCACCCAGCCCCACCACCAGCCGTGATATGGGGACAGCGAGGAGCCACTGGCTGCCAGGCTGGGGCTGGACTCGGGCAACACTCATGGGTACCAGTGGTCTGATGGGACTGGGGAGACAGAGGATGTGCACCAGGCTGCATCCATCAGCGAGCAGCGTGGGGAGCTGATAGGTGCATTTTGTCACTTGGTTGGGGTGTTAAAAGATACGAATAGTTTTTATTCAGAGGCAGTGAATTTGCCATTGGCAGTAGCTGCTGTTTGGGTGACTTGGAAGTGTTTTTAAAGGGAAGAGGGGTTGAAAGCACCTGGCTCCCCATCCTTTGGCCGCTCTGCAGAGGTGATGGCTGTTAAACACTGAAGCGTGGGAGCTCAGGCTGGCTGCCAGCAGCGCCGGGTGCTGCGGTGGAACAGGGCAGGTGCCTTTTGCTTTGCACTTTGGGCCTTATTAATGTTCTTTTCCCTCTTCCCTCGCTTCGGTTGGCGGCTGGCAGCTCCCTGCATGCAGCTGCTGGGAAGAGCACAGAGCATGCCAAGGCTCCGGCACTGCTGCCGAGATAGTCACCAGATAAACCCTGGGCTGCCTGCTCGGAGCTGGTCTGCTGAGCTCCTGTGCTCACCCAGCAGCGTGGGTGAAGGGGTAATTAGCACAGGAGCAGACACAACCTTGGGAAGGGGCATTGTGCCTTTAGTGAGCAGAGCAGAGGAGCACCAGGGAGCTATTGGAGTGGGAATCCCCCTTGTTCCAGCTGCACCGTACATCCTGGCTTCACCTCGGAGTGATGTGAGCATTTCTGACTGCGTATTGCCTGCCAACGCTCAGGCTGTAGCTGCCCCAGGTTATCCACAAACACTGGCTGGCTCTGTTTGGGTTTATCCCTGCAAGAGCTGTCAGCCCGAGTCATTCCTCATTCACGCTGATGAGGAACGCACGTGGATTTTGGCTGTCAATACACGGATGCGTCTCCCAACCAGCCTGCTGCAGCATCCTGCTTCCCTCTGCAGCAGATCTGGTCCTTCAGATGCTCCAGGCTTGCCTTTTGCCCCTGGATTAGGTTGAGCTGTAGCCTGGCCAGATGAATGATGCAATGCGATGAAAAGCCTTGACACAGCTTCAAACAACAAAGGTCTTTTCGGAGCAAGCGAGCGCTGCCAGGAAGAGCACACGTTGCGCACAGCCAGCCTGCGATGCTCTGAGTGACATTTATTTACATTTTCCAGTCTTTGTATTTTCTTTCTTCCTTCGGCTGCTTGTGAACTTTAATAAAAATGATGATCTGGGAAACGGTCTGTGTGTTTTTCACAGGACTCTTCATTCTTAAGCAAGTTGGATTTAGGTTTAATAACAGGGATGAGGAGTAATAACAGGGTTGGGACTCAGTGGGGCGGTTCACAAACAACCTCCTAAGCAACCAGCCCGACTGCAATTATGATTGCTTCAGCGCTTGGGAAACTGAGGCACAATGTCAAGTGTCTTGTCCAAGGTTAGTGGTGGACCTGGGAATAAAGTCCAGGACTTCTCACATCCTGAGGACATCACGTGTCTCCTTCTCCACGGCTGTTCTCACTTAACTTGACCGTGCCACGACTGTAGGAGAACTTGCAAGTCTGCAGTTCTAATACCTGCCAAATGGGTTGAGGGGGCCCAGCCCAGCCACAGCTACTCCTGCAGGGAAAGCCAGTCATTCCTAAGGAAGACGAGAAGAATTTGTACTTCTGTTTTCCTTATTTGCCTTCTCTTGGCTGCTGCAGCTCCCAAGAAAGGGGCCCATTGACAGGCGAGATGGGCTTTCCAGCTGGGGCGCCTGGTCACAGTTTTCCTCCACGTGCATCTCTCCTGATCCCACAGGAGCAGGGAAATGATCAAGCCCTGCTCTGGGAAGGTGCTGAGCTGTTTTCTGTTACAAGACCAGCGGCTCCAGCTTTGCTCAGGACTGGGAGTGCGAGAGCATCACTTGGAGTAGCTAATGGGCACCGATGGGCAGAACACAACCTTACAAAGTGGTATTTGCCTCCTCTCACTTGCGGTGCTGCTGGGCTTGGAAAGCAAAGCTTCCTATGGGTTATGCATGGTCTCAAAGGGATTTGGAGCCTGAATATCTCATCTATAAAGGAGTCTGGAACACTCTCCTTGCCTGCGGGAGCTGGGTGGGCAGCGGTGTTATCCGACGTGATCTGGGCAGATAAGAGTGTAAAGTGCCATAGAAAAAGCTCATTAAAGAGTCCTTTGGGAAACCAAAGAGTATAAATGACTGTTTGATGAGCAGGAGAGGGGAAAAGGGAGTGTGTGAATAAAATCCCTTTCAGTTTTGTTGATTCAGGTTTTATATGGGACTCTGGGACTTTAAACACCAGCTCGGGAGGCTTTGCACTGGCAAGCTTTGATATGAGCCATGCAAAGACCTGCCCTTTTGTATTTATTCTGGAGCTTGCCTGAAAGACAATTCAAAAGCAATCAGCAGCTGCTGCGACAGCAGCGACCTGTTGCTATGGAATTAAATGCGATGCAACATACAAAGGTTTCTTGGTTAGCAGCAACGAAGCAAAAGGGGATGGAAACGGATGGAACAGTCAGAATAAGGCTACAGGCAGAGTGGGGATGGGGTTTAACTGGGAAGAAATGTCAGTGTGGTTTGTTTTGCTTTCTTAAAAGAGCCTTTTCCCCATCACAGCAGGTCGAGATTGGCTTTGGGATGGGCACATGGGAAAGGGTCTTGTATGTCAGTGTCACAGGGGCTGTGTGTTCCCAGGCTCCTGGGATACATCCACATGCTACAGACAGCCCTGTCGGGTGTTAGGAAGCCAGGACCCGGCACAGGAATCCCCATGAAGTGCAGGGTCCTGCAAGGATCCAGCCCTTGCTCAGACAAAGGCTTGGCAGCAAACTGCTTCCCACTCCTACCTTCTGCCTTGTTCTGCAGCCACCCAGTCCCATAGGAGAGCTTGGACAGGACACACACCCTTTAGCCCATCCCTTGGCCTGGTCTGCAGCTTGCCCGTGGGCACTGTCCATCTTGGTTCACTGTAACACAGAGCTTCTCATGCTCCAAAAGGGATTTAAGGAAGAGAGAGCAGGGAGATGCTCGGAGGTGGGACCAGTCCTCTCCCAGGCTCAGGTCTTGGGACCTCCATCTGCAGGGACTGACCATGCTGAACCTACCCAAATGCAAATCCTGCTGCTTCTATGTCTTATTTAAATGAAACTCATAGTGCCTTATTCATTTTTAAGTATGCATTTTCCCAGCCTGACCCCAGCTGCCCTTGAAATAATGCTATTGTGCAATGAAACCCTCCAGGGAATCACCATCTGAGCTCACTCTCCCTTTGTCACTACAGTCAATTAAAAGCAGAGTAGCTGGTGATTTAATACCTCCAGTGTCTGCGGAAACTCCACATCCATCCATTTAACATTTTAAACACATAATTGGAGTGAAGGAGTGTTTTTTCCAGCCATCCAACCTGCTTTTAAATTCATCTGTGTCTACACAGAGCACTGAAGCCTCATGTCCTTGGCTTTTCATCTCCTGCACATTAATTAATGCCCCAGCATTACACTTTCTCCCTGTGTCCCATGTCAAATTGTTTTCCTATTCCTTTTCCCTCTTGGGATAAAGCCAGCAGGTTTTAGTACTGAAGAGGGTCCAAGTTCACACACTGCTCACAAATGAAGTTAAGCTCCCAAAAGCAGGAGAAACCACTGCTCCCAGCTCCCTGCAGCCAACCGGGCCCAATTGCTCTTGCTCCAGTGCCCTGAGACGGGACCTTGCAGGAGCTGCTCCCGGTGGGAATGAACAGCAGAGATTGAACTCATTTATTCTTCCTTCCTTACAATCTCCCTTCTCTTTCCATTTCACCACTTCCTCATTTAACACCATGGGCAGTTGTGCAGAACCATCAGCCCTGTTTGCAGCAGTGTGACCTACTTTACCACATCATCCCAACTTCCTCACTGCAATCCCAAGCTCGGAGCCCACCCGAGCCATTCAGCGCTCCTCAGCTGAGTAACGAATCCAATTAGGTGGAAGAAAGCCTGGCTTTCCCGCTGTCAGTGTCTGGACATCTCATTTCCCTCTCCCTGCCCCACTCATGGCTGTGTCCCACAGGCATCACAAACAAGGACCCCTCTGTATTTATGCACCCCTCTCCAAGTGAAGATAGTGGAACGGTTCAAGGGGACTGACCCTGGGTATCCAATGTATCCTTTCATTCCTCCTGGCAGCCCCCAGGGACCACAGAGCTCAGGAATCAAATGATTTCTATTATTTCAGTTCTGGCTCTCTTGGGAAGCTCTCCTTACCCAGCTGAGGCTGGAGGAGTGGTTCAGGACCATGCCAAGATGTGCTCTTGAGAAAGCTGCTGGCACTTTCAGCCAGGATGTGGTTTAATACCAACAGGAAGCCCTTCTCTCAGCCCCAGCATCACACCTAACCCCAGCCCTATGGCTCTGTCCAGAAAAAAACATCTCTATTCCGCCCTTTGCTTCTCTCTTTACTCTCTTCCCACCCCAGCAGGGATCCCTCTCCATTCAGCCAGTCCCAGTATGCTGGCTCCATGTCACTGTGGGGAATAGCTGTGTATTAAAAGGGATGAATAGAAACCAAACAAAGAGAAAAGAGCTTAAGGGCCACCAAGAAAAGCCCTTTTGGTTTCTAACATCACTGGGACAGATGGGCAGACACCCCCTGAGCCCATCAGCATTAGGGCTCACAGTGTGCTGCTGTTCTGCTCTCCAGCCAATGCAGGGTGATGGGAACCCCCCCATGGCTCCGTTTCTGGGTCACTGTCTGGAGGCATTACCCATGCCCACAACACAAACGGGCTGCTTCCCTCCCACAGCACCCAGCCGAGCGCCCGCAGCCCCGGCCCCTGCTCTGGGGCTTCCCACAGGGCTCTGCTAATGACTCACTGATCCTGCTCCGCTCTAATTAGGCTCCTGTCTAATTAGGCTGGAAAGATGCTGCTGGTGAGAAGCAGCTCTTTGGTGAAAGGGAAGGGGGAAGAAAGAGCGTCTGGAGACACCGAGTGCCGGAGGGAAAGAAGCCAGGCAATGGGGAGAGGTCGGGGGTACTGGGACCTGGACTGCATCTGTGCGCTGGAGGGGCTGAAGGGAAAGGAGAGAGCAAAGGGACTTTTACAAACCCCTTTGGGGACCCTCCTGGGGTCAGCTCTGCCCCACTGGGGAGCAGGAAGCAAACCTTGGCTCCATCCCACTGGTTAAGGTGCTGGGATGTTCTCCAGCATGGAGCGAGGTGGATGTTTATAGCCCTGATCAATGAGTTATGCATGTGCACAGGGAGCCCCACCATGCAGCGGGGCAGGGGAGCCGGTACGGAGCCTGCAGCATCCTCCTCTGGACGGGGTGCCCTGGGATGAGGGCAGGAGAGCAGGGCCTGGAGCAAAGCCTTGCTGGAGTGTCCTGGTTTGGGCTTGGGTTGAACCATGACAGTAGTTCAGGAGGTGTGAAGGCAGCTTCCGGGGGGAACACAAGGAGCACCCGCTGTCTGCCCATCCCTGTGGGGGCTGGGGATGCTCGCTTGTATGGGCTCCCGTGTCAGTTGTTAGTGTCAAGTATTATTTCCCCCTTTCATTTAATGTTCCAACCCCAAACCAATCAACACACTTGCAGCGTTTAACACCTCTCTAACAAAACCCAGGTGCCTTTTAAGGCACAGGTAGGTTATTCTTTAGGGTTCACCTGGTGTCTGATCACAGGGCACCTCACTCACTCACTGAACTAATTAGGGTTTTGCCTTTCCTTCTCTTAATAAAGCCTCCATGAACGAGCAGCCTGTCTGCAAGCCCCAGCCCGACTCACCCAGCTCCCACCCTGGAGACAGCGCTAGGAATAAACCCAGCAATGGCAGGAAAGGGGAAACACAGATAATGCAGATGTTAAAGCTGTCACTAAACTCCAATCCCAAAGTGCCTCTCCAGCGCCTGTCAGTGTCCTTTTAAAGCCCCATCCAAAGGTAAGAATCCTTTAACCCTTATAGGTGCCAGTGCCAGTGTAAATCCATCCACATCTACGTGTTCCACCACATGGACCCGCAGGGATCTTTTGCTCTGCCTTTGGCTGCTAAGAAAAAGCTGGGGCTGGGCAAGAAACTTGGGATGCTCATGAACATCACTGCTGCTTGGGGACCTGAAATAACTGATCCATGTGGGATGAACACCCATTTAATGTATCGGCTGTGCTGCAGAGGCTCAGGGCATGGGCTGCAGATGCAGATGGAAAGCTGGTTTAGGATGCTCAAATTGCCGCACAGAGAGGGCTGGGGGGTGGTGGTGGTGGATATGCTCTCTTTCCTTCTCTGCCAAAGGCAATTTGCACTGTGTGCTCCTTTCTGGCCTAGAAAGCAGAGGGGGTCTCATGGTCCTGTGCAAGCCCAGAGAAGCTGAGGCTGCTCCATGCCCCGGCCTTGCCCTGTTAGGAGCTTGATTCAGCAGGAATTCGATTTTCTACGTGCGATTTGCCATCAGTAAATGCTCTCTCCCTCCTCCCATGATCAGTGCCTGCTGTACCATAGCAGCCACCCTTGTTTCACCACAGCTTGGGGCACCCCGGTTACAGAGCCAAGAGGAGCCGCAGGGGAACACCCTCTTTAAACACTGCTCACAGGAGCCGAGGGTTTGGGGAAAGCTTTGATTTGCCTCAGTAAATAGGCGAGAGCTGGCTCAAATGGGAACACAAATAACACGAGGAGTACTGAGCCCCGCCGAGATAACCCGGCTCTTTCATCTCCTGCCTCACGCCCAGCCCGGAGCGAGTGCTGCGTGACAGGGTTGGGTGCATTGACATGAGTCAGCTTTTAGAGCAGAGCAGGGGGAGAGGAGGGGAAAAGCACACACAGGGCAGTGCTGGCTAATGGGGCACAGGAGGGCGGTTTGGCATTTCCCAACAGTGCCTGTAAACCCAGCATTGCAAAGCCTGTGTCCATGACCTGGAGGCTTTGATCAGTACTGGCTCTCCTCAAGCATCCTCTCTCTTTCCCTATCTTACCTCTCAAGGACTAGTGAAATCATAGATGGAAATGAAGCGACTCCTTGGCCTCACAATCAGTAGGTAAGGGGTGATGAAGGGTGCAGGTCTCCTGGCTCCTTGTGCCTGGGGAGAGGATGCTGCAGGACCAGCAGCACAGGGGCAGCTGAGATTGCTTTCACAGGGAGAAGAAAATGATGGTGGAGAAACTTGAGGCACAGGTCCTCTCTGCTGGCTTCTCATTGCGCTGCAGAGCAAACTACACCAGTCCTGTACTTTTGGCACCCTCTTCTGCCTGGACAGATGCCTGCAGACACTGAAACACCACGTACCTTCACCTCCCCACAGGCTAGAACGCTTCTGCTGGGCCTCCTATTGTAGGGGATGAGTAAATACACAAAGCATCCTGTGTGCAAACATCCCTCCTCTCCCCATCCCTGCCATGAGATGCAGCATCTGCATCTCATCTGGTGAAGAGAATGCTCCGGGGAGACCTTAGAGCAGCGTCCAGTGCCTAAAGGAAACCTGGAGAGGGGCTTTTTACAAGGGCTTGTAGTGACAGGCCCAAGGGGAATGGCTTTAACCTGCCGGAGCTGAGACTGAGATGAGCTCTTGGGCAGAAAGAAGCTCTTCTCCTTCCTGAGGGTGCTGAGGCGCTGGCACAGGGTGCCCATCCATCCCTGGCAGTGTTCAAGGCCAGGCTGGAGGGGGCTTGGAGCAACCTGCTCTAGTGGAAGGTGTCCCTGCCCGTGGCAGGGGGCTGGGAATGGATGCGCTTTTAAGTTCCCTTCTAACCCAAACCAGTCTGGGATCCTGCGGTCTTCAGTTCTCTCTGCCAAATGAGGTAAACCCTCTGGAGTCCCGCGTTTGCTGAAGACGCAGAAGCTCTCTGCCATAAGACAGCACAAGCAGCCACCAGACTGACATTTATCTCAGGTTACAGAGCTGAAGTGGCTGAGATAACGCCTATGACACTTCCTCTTCTTGTACAAAGCCCCCCAAGGAGCTCAGTACCATTACAGCCATGAGCCCTTCAGCAAAATGCAAATCTTGTAGGCAAAGGGAAATCAGGAGTCCAGCGGGCACAGAGTGGAATCCGGATGATAAAAGCAGCGTAAACACCTGACTGCAGGTCAGCCTTATGTCTGCTCATTCAGCCTCGGTGCAACCAAGCCAACAGCACAAATACCAAAGGTGTGGAAATAAACAGGGCAGGAAACGCAGACTTAAAATCAAATTTATTTAGAGGAAAAAAATGACTTTACAAGAGGTTGATGCCGATAACTAAAAAGGAAGATAAATAAAAGCTTGTTACAAAACCTAATGGTTTCTGGCAAGTTACAGAAAAACTGAAGAATTTTACAGTCAATAACCTGCTCACTTTGTACATAATTACAAATTAACATACAGCAATTAGGTTTTACCTTCTTCTTTAAAAATCCTTTTTTCCAACTTTTTTTAAACTTTTTTTTTTTTTTTTAACAGGTTCAAGAAGAAAATGCAAAGCATTTTTATTTATTTTATTTTTATTTTTTTAAGAAACAAACCAAACGCAGAGGTATATCAGGTTATTGTAATACACCTCCTCAACGCTCTGGGAATTACTCAAGTGCATTCCGTATTAGTACAAAATAAACTCCAGGCTAAACTTTAACCATAGGCAAGCTGAACTGGACATGGGTTTCATGGGGTTTGGTTTTGAGACAGTGTTTAATATCAATAAAGAAAGTAGTAAAATACTTTAGAACATGGAAAGGATGGATACCTATAGACAGCTTAAATACATACCAAGCTTGTAGCTGTATGCGAAGCAGTGATTGTTATCCTGTTCCCCCCACCCCCCCAAGCAATGGAAGCTGGATATATTTGGGCAAAGCATCAGTGTCAGTGAAATGTGTGTGGAAAGGAAGGGCACCCAGCCCTGAGGATGCAGCTGGGAAGGGAGCTGGCATCACGCTTCCCATGGCTGAAGAGCACGAGGTGTATGGGATTAAAAGCCAGTTCAGCTCGCCTATCTTTAAAGCTTAGCTGCATCACCGGATCAAGAATCATTGCTTGCTGCCCCTTCTGACAAGTGAAGCAGGAGTTACGAGCAGCAGGGAGGTTTTCTTATTTAAAAGGGTGCCTTAAATTATGGTAAATGCCCAAACCTGGCCAGCAGGCAGAATAATTTCCAGAGTTCTGGTTAACAAGGAATGTTTTGTGGGATTTTAGCGGATTCTCTCTTGGGCCCCCTGCCCAGTCCTCCTTTGCCCGTGCCACACATATCCTAGCCATTTTCCTTGGGATTTGGCACCTGGTGAACCTCTTCCGACTTGGTGGCTTTAGAGAGGACTGGATTTGCGTGTTTTATCAACAGCTTTGAGATAGCCTAGTGCCTCAAGAAGGTGCAAAGATGATCGGACTCCATGGATGCTCTTGCCTTTGAAAGGCAGTACAGATCTGCACAAGCTCATGGCATTACTGTGCTTCTCAGCAGTGGTCAAGCTTCAAGTGTGAAGAATCCACCCTCAGGAGGGGTGACAGCTCCTGCCCCAGGGATGGTACACCTGGGAGGTCTCCCATGGCCTGGACAGTACATGGAAATAGTGCACGGAAAAGGCCTCACTTCACCTGGTTGCATCCCACCATATCTCCTTTGCTTTGGGTTTCTCCAAGGAGAAGGAGGTGGAGGGCAAACCACTGGTGGGACTGCTTCCCTACCGGCAGCAGTACTTGCTGTGAGGATGGTGATGGTGACACCAGTATGGGCTCTCCCAGGGGATATACCTGAGCCATCAGAAGCCAGTTCTCTGGTCCTGCCACACACCCTGTCTGTACTGGGATTGTAGTCAGATTCACAGCCATTTTGGTCTAAAACTAATACAGAAAGCTTGGCCCTTCCTCCCGTCCTGGGGTAAAGCCAAACCAAACCAGGAATATGCCTACTTGGAGCTCAGATTTTGCTGGGGATGCAGAGGGGGGAGCAATGGCAAAGCTGATTGTCTCCACGTAACCAAAATAACAAGGGACAAGGCCAGGTCCATTTAAAGTGCTTTATGGCATCAAACTGACATCAAGTTACATGTTGAGATGATCACTTCATTTAAAAGAAGGTAAGGCCAACCCCACACAACTCCATTGAGTCTCATACCATTTGCTTCATCTCTACTCTTTATCTCTCGGGTATTTTAGCACCCTCAGGTAATACTGACCACTTCTGCGCTTCAACTGAGCCTGTGCTCCCAGCAACCTGGTCACTGAAACCCTTCTGCTGGGCAGTGAAGATGACAAGGCAAAGAAAGGTCCAAGAAAAGAGAGTCTGATTTTTCTCCTCCATGAAGCATCAGCACAGAAAGCCCCAAGACCCCTCTCAGGGTTCCCTTCTCCCTCCAACAACATGGAATTGCACAGACATTTTCAAGTTTGCTCTGTGTCCCAGGAACCTCAAGCGAAACAGGGTGGTTTGGGCACTCCAAATGGGATAAAAGGACTGGCTCTGGGAACTAGATACAGCATCAGGCTGGGCTGAAGAACTAACACTTTCAACAGCTGCAGGATGGATGCCAGGCATGAACTGGAGTAAAATGCAATTTTAAGGCCAGGAAGAGGAAAGACTTTGGTGCTGTCAAGCTGGGACCATGCTCTAGCAGACAACCTGCAGGGATCAGAGTGGGAATCTGACTCTGGAAACCTCTGTCAAGCCTTTCCAAAGAGAATCTTGACAGGGGGAAAAATAAAAGGCTGAAGAGATAAAAAACAGCCCTTCCTTTCCTAAAGGTGAAAGAGGGAGGAAGCAGTGTGGGAGAAAAGGCTTCATTCCAAAAAAGTGAATCATGCAGTAACATACATCCTCCAGGGACAAAGGTCTGTCCACCAGAATTTAAGACACAAACAGCTTTGATATGCAGTATTTCTGGTCAGTGTATTTCTGACTCACACCTCTGTTTGCTCTGACAAGGAAGCACAGGGACCTTAGGATATCACGCTTAGGGCACTGAATGCTCTTTTTGAATTGCATAGATCAGGAGAGATGCTCAAGCCAGGCAGATGGATCCCTGCTACCCTGAGTCCTGCATCTGCCTTCTGATGCCCTTCTCAAAGCCATGGGACATTCCCATGTTGTGAATTCAAGATGCGTTGGGACTGGGGAAAAGAAAGAGGGATAAAAAGAAAAGCTCATCCTAGCAAAGGCTGTTACAGGCTGAGGGAAACGAAGAAACACAGGGGACCGGATCTATGTTTGCACAGCAGTAATGAGCAATGCACTGCTTTGGTTTCCAAAGATTCCAGCCTGGCACAGTCCTTCTTGCAGGTGTATAAATAGCAGGGCTGATGGTCTGAAACTGGTGGTTTTCTTATGAAAAGGTAACACCACAACACCAGCACTTGCCTCCTTTAGCTCTCTTCAGGTTCAGAAGAGCAGCCTGTATCTCACTGGAGAAATGACCGGACCCTCACATCACTGTGAGATGCTCTGTTTTGCTTCTTCCTTTGCCTCCAAGAGGAAAGAGAAAACCAAAATAAAATTCTTAAAGAAACCAGCTAACAGGAGGAGTCTTTGCCTGAAGTCATCGCCTTATCCAAGCTTTTTAGCCCCAGAGATGCTCTGCCTTAAAGAAAGCTCTCAGAGGAAATTGTGTAACTCTGGGCATGGCATCGGCTGCAAAGCAGCACTGCCCAAACCCCGGTCTTGTAGGAGCCAGGGATAAAAACATTTGGTTTACCAAGCTCTTGGTAAGAAAACAAAAACCAAGGGGGAAATCAAGAAAAAAACCCAAATAAACCATCCCTCAACCCCCTAAACAAAAGCCAAAGTCAAAAGAAATAAAAAAATAAACCCAAGTAAACTTCTTTTTAAAAAAGAGCCTCTTTCAAATAAACAGAAAGATAAATATTTCTGCAAGCCCTGCTTGCAAGTAAGAACAAGCACCAAATAATAGTTAAAAAAAGTAAAATAAAAATAAATCTCAAACCTTTTTCCTTTCTTCCTTTTGTTCTTCTTGAAGTCTTAATGTTTCAGAGAGCTTCAAAAGAAAGCAGGCAGTTTAGGATTCCTGCACTGACCAAGACAGACCAGTCTAAGCATCCACCTCTTTGATACTCATCAGCATCAAGCCCTGAACACTGCTGTGGGTCGAGCTTGTGAGAAGCCAGAGAGCAAACTGAAATCAAACAATAGTGCAGAGAGAAATACTGTTGTTTCTTAAAGAGGAACTGGTAGGAAAGGAAATGCACTTGACAGCTTCAAACTCTGAGCAAACCCCTGAGCTATTTTGAAGCTGATAGCATCTCATAACCATTTACAAGTTCGTTGGGGTAACTCCCCTGAGTGGGTCTGGAAGCACAGGAAGAAGAGAGTCTGGATCAATGCACCCCTCTTCCTCTGCTGAACACATCCCTTTATCCAAGAGCTGAACAAACCCCTCACAGCACAACAAAAGCCACCTTCGGACCTTCGCCTTCTGCTGACAGCAACAGTTTCAGCCTAGCGGTGGAAATGGAGCTGCAATGCTGGACCTCTGGACTTATCCCCCAGTGGTTTTGCCCATGAGAATAGAATTTTCTCCTTAGAAATGGTTAATAAGTAGTGCATGGTGTTGTATAGGGATGAGGGGCGGCCTCTCTGGGGTTCACTCTCAGCACTCAGGCCCCTGACCTCTGATGTCTCACTGAAGCGCTCTGAAATTGCTGCTGTCTCATTCTGCCTTAAGAAACAAGCAAGAGACGCTGACAAAATCCAGAAAAACAGAAGCCCAACAGTACACAAAAAGTGGGGCAGGAAAAGCACACGTAACAGAACAAAGGTCCCTAAAACAGATTTTCAGCCATCTCTCCAGCAAGTCATGAGGCTTGTAATGAATGGATGTCAAATGCAACTGAAGAACTACATCCTGGCAAAAGAACCCCTTAGGGGATGGGAAGGAATGATCTGGAGCTCAAAGAGATTGCATAAAAAAAGATGTTACTCGGAGTTGTTCCCACTTGAGCACTGTCTGCTCTGGCCCCCTGGGGTTGCCTTACAAGCCTACCAAATTGCTGTTTTCTGCAGTGTTTTAAATACACCCAAAGCCATTCTGCTTGATTCTGGAAACAGTTTGACATTTAAATCCCTCTGCCCCATGGAAATCTTTTGGAATTGCTTGAAATTTGAGTTTTTTCCCCTCTGAATTTTCCCTCTGAATGCTGTTACTGCTTCCTGGTGTAAAGTACCTTTCTGAAACCAAACAGTCCCTATACCACGAGCACAGAAGAGGTGTGCAAGTCAATGGCATTACAACAGGAGCAGTAAGGGCAAGATATTTAATATCTACACGCTTCCTGAAAGTCATCAGGTATCATCTATCCCCATGGGCCAAGCTAACCTTGGCTGTACAGACTGTAAGCATATCCCAGCGGATACATAGATACATATATGTATATATACAGTATATCTATATATGCCAGTGTGTACGCACCATTTGTAGAGTCCTAATCTTTTGCTAAATGCTTGGTTTTGGTTATGTTCCCTGGAAAAGGGGAATTTGAAGGCACAGACCCCTTAAGGCTATGTTCTCTCATCCTTTAGCAGTAAGAAGAGAGAAAACATTTATCCCAACCCACTGAACCCAAGGTTTGCACAGAGAGATGGTACTGTTTGACATGCAGCCAGCCTCTAAGGTGAGAATTCACCCAAAACCACAGGAGAGAGGCCCTTTCCCACCACTGAACAGACTTTGTAACATGTTATATATAAAACCTCCAGATGCTTGTCAGATGCAGGCACCAGCAGTGTGCTGTGGAGCAGGCAGGGAGATGTACCAATGCTGAGAGTGACCGATGGAACCACCCGGGCTCAGCAGAAGATCTCCTCGCCCTCTGGAGGTGCTTCTGACGAGTGAGAATCTGCAGCACAAAAGAACACATGGGAATCACTGTGGGAATACAGCAGACAGAGTGGGACTCCACATGCATGGAAACCCCACTGGCTGCCATATCCACTGGGCACCTTAAAGGTGTCCAGTTCCCTGATGAGCTACCATGAAAGAGCATCTCATAACTGGTGAGCTTCCCTGTGCACAAGTTAGAAAACACTGAGTTACTACAGAGATAAAGCTGAGGGCCTGTGATTTTATTTCATGTGGGTCAGAGGTTTGAGGTACAGAACTAAGTCCTAAGGGGATGCAAAACTACCATCTCTGTCTCTTCAGATCAAGAGACAAGACTAACTGGCTTGAGAGGAAGGGAGAGGCCACCAGAAAGATTGCAGGTATCACTTCTAAACTACAACAGAGTTAAAGCAGACAGTAACACCTCAGGAGGTGCAATGGCCAGGAGCATCCCAGCAGCGGCTCACGAAAGCCCATACACTGAAGCAGGACATTTTCCTCCACAAAGCAGAGCAAGCTGAAAAATAAAGGGAGAATCCATCCCATGGAGCCTGCTTGGATGGGACGGGGAAGGAGCAAGGAGCAGAGTGTGTCCCTCTGACAACCTCAGGGGCTAGAGAGCAGAAGAAAGTCCACACAAGACCACTTCAAGCCAGGACTCCACTCATCACAGCTGATGATCTTCCATCCCTGTGTTACCATCTACATCCAAGGTTTCATAGCTTCCACAGCTTCAATGGCTGGAGCAAAATGCCAGCTCACCAACCCTCAAAACACATGTCTGACCTTCCCTGACACTCACCAGACTGTTGGGAGCGATGTCCCCGGCCCTTTTTCTTCTTTTCCTTCTTGTCCTTTGGTTTGGCTAAACTGAAGAGGCGAGTAGGCATCTGGGGCTGTTCCTCAGCTGCCTTGTTAGTCTGGTTTGTTGTGCTAAGCAAATGGAAAGTGCTTTTCTCTTTGTGTGTCCTTGAAAGACTGTTCCTTTTAGGGGAAACAGACAGTTCTGCATCAAAGTGCCCTTGTTTAGGAAGGGAAGGGCTCTTCTGCTTGGAGGACTCATCGATGCTGGACTGGGAGGAGACCCTTGCAAGTTTCTCATGTAGATTTGAAACCTATAAAGGAAAGGTGTTTCATTAGGGCATGAAAGAAGCTAGCAGAGAAACTAGATAGGAAAGGTGTGTCCCAGACCACTCAGAAACAGGTTATTCTTGTGAACATCCATCCCATTCACCAGCAAAAAAGTGGTCTCCATCCATGCAAAGCAACAAGAGAAGAAGCTCGCTCAAGTTTAAGACAAAGAAACGAGGCATATAAAGAGTAACGCTCCAGTTGTCTTTTTGCTCCTACATGTACTACGCTATGTATCAACAAGCCAAGGGCAAACATTCTCTAAGATCTCAATACCAAGACTCACCCTGCACCGTTTGTGCACACAGACGGTGGCAGGAGGCCAAGGAGAAGCGTGCCTCTCCAGGAGGGGAACGCCAGCACGCAGCACTGGAGCGGCATGCGTCAAAGGAAGCCTTCCCGAGCAAAACATGAAAGCAAAACAGTTTTCCTGCCTTCTATTTTTTTTTCCCCTAATGGCTGTCTCAGGATGTAATTGAGCCCCAACATTCAAAGGCAAGATCAAAACAACAGCTCAACAAAGCCTCACCAAACCCTCTATTAATAGCTCTGAAATGTCAGGGAGATACCTGGCTCGAAAAGGTGCTTCCTTCTCCTAATCCCCCTTGCAGCTATCTTATCTCTCAGCCTTTCCCATAGCATCCATGCCCCTAGCATGTCTACGTGTGCTTGATGCTGGAACAGCTTCAGTGTGTGCTCAGAAAACAACTGTCCTGATCAGGAACCAGGGTGGGGGGGAGAGCAAGCCCTCCTCTGATGATTTGCTTTTCAGAGCTCACTGCTGAGCTCTGCAATTAATCCATTCAGGCACCCAAAATCATTTCCATTCCACAAGCCAACATTTATAAACTAATTCTGCTACAGCTGTAAGCAAATTACATTCAGAATTAGTGAGTTACAAACAAACAAATGATCAACAACAGGCTTAAGGATCAATTTCAACCTATGTTTGCCCACAGATGCTTGCTCTCCTCACTCAGACACAGGTCTAAGAAAGATAAACCCCAGCTTGCAGAAAACTGCACAGACAAGATCTATGGGCAGCCAGGTACTAGAAGCCTCTTGCCACAGAGCTGAGAACCTTTGCTTGCTCAGGTACCCAGTCTCTTTAGGGCACAGACAATGCCCATCTCTTTGCTAGATATCAAGAATACTTCTAGAGATGGATGTAAGCATGCAAACGGGCTTCTCCTGCAGTTAAAAGCCTCGCAAGTGGTTTTTGTGACAGCTGGAGGGTGCAGGTAACCCACAATGCTCAGGCTGTTTCTGAGAAGGACATCTCCTCTACCTGACTGCTCCCCAGAGCTCAGCCCCCATGGGGTGAAGGCCAGTGTCAAGGGCAGTAGTGACCTTCTAGGCACTGGACTGCCTATGGCATCTTCTCTGCAAGCCAGCCAGCTCTGCTCTGCTGTCCACCAATGCACAGCACAGAAAAGTGGGTAGAGCTCAGGCTGTTTTAAGTGCCTACTGCTCGAGACTGGCCAGGCATCCTGAATACACCATGTTGCATCAACCCTGGCAGCTCTGGAGATGCAAGAAATGCAGCCTTGCACATCATGTGCAAGGAAAGAGCCAGTTTTAATACCAGGCCCCACACATCTAGGGCTGGACTGCCATGAGTCTATCCCTGCTGCCATGCTGTTGGCCTATGAGCTAGCTGGGGGCTCCCAGCAGGGTTCCCCAGCAGCCATTTACCTGGTTGTGGTCCGACTCCTGCCGCATTTGAGCTAACCGCTCCACGTCCTGCTTGAACTGCACCTTCTCCCTCTCCAACTGCTTCTGTGCCGTGCGAAGCCTCTCCAGGTCAAGCTGGTAGGAGGCCTTCTTCACCTGCAGCTCCTCTCGCTCCCGTTCAAGATCCTGCCACCCTCTCTGGACCTGCTCCTCTCGCTGGGCCAAGTGGGCCTCCTGCTCTGCCAGCTCCTTCTCCCGAACTTCCCACTCCTTCTCTCTCCTCCGCCTCTCCTCCTGGTGCTGCGTCTGCTGCTTTTTCAGGTTGGCCAACTCCTGGCGCTGCTTCTCCAGGTTGCGCTGCTTCTCTTGCTCCAGCAGTGAGGTTGGTCGGAAGAAGCTTCGGGTCAGAGCCCTCTCACTCAAAGCCAGCTTCTGGTCCTCGATGTAAGTGTCCTGCTGCAGCACAACACCCTAGGAGAGAGGGGACACAAATCACTGCAGCGCCCTCTCCACAGAAAGAGGCTCCATCCCTGGAAGCCTCAGGGTGCTGCATCAAACCCCTTTTTCTCCCACTTAGGTAGCAGCTCATTCCTATGACCTGCTGGCAGTGCTGGCCGTGGAGCATTCAGCTGCACAGGGATGTGACAGGCAGAGCTGAAGGGGAGATAGGGGTGAAGCACGCTGTGCAGTTTGGGCATACAGCATGCAGAAGCAGGATGAATGGCTAAGCCTACCTGCAAAGCACTGAGCAGCTTATGGAGGCTGGTAATGGTTTGGAGAACCTGCTGCGAGAAAACAAAAGCATTGCTATTAGATCTCACTGGGTGCCAGGGTACATATAAAGCCCACTACTTTTCTACTGTGATCCACGGGTGGGTCTGACAAGTAAGGCCACCCCTCTACACCTTCCTTTTCCTCACTGTTCACCTGCAATGACTGCATCATTCCTCAGTACACTAATACATCCCTTGGACATCTCTTAAGAGGTGCCTGACATCATCTTCCTCACTTTCCTAACCATCAGTGCAGCAGGGTAGAAAACATCTGCAGAAGCACTGAACAGCACAGACACCTTGGGAACTCTGGGGTTGTCTCTGCAAACCATTTCCCTCAGCATCAGCTTGCTCAGGAACAAGCAGAGCAATTGGGATGAAACCCAGCAGTTCCCTTAAAAATTCCCTGGAAAGAACTTCAAGGGTCTAAAAAAGGTATCTTGAAATGAATATGGACTGTTTGTACTCTCCCAGCCTTGGCTGACCCAAACAAGTTCCCCTGTCATTAAACAGAAAAACTGCAACACAGCAGGCACACAAGTGCAGCAGGTGTGCTCATGGAGGCTCTCTGAAAACACAGGTAAATGTGAACACACCATGCATCAACACAGAGCAAGCTACTTTACAGTGATGCCCTATCCCTGGCTAAAATTTTCCCTGAATCTCTCCTATCCTACCATTACTTTTAAGAAGAAAACCCACTGCAGTATTTGCAATAGTGGTGTGATAGCCAGCATTGAGAACTGCTTCTTATTGTGCCATTAATGCTAATTGGGAGTTATGAATGTGTATCAAAGGGAGAATAGAAATCTAATTGCCCCATTCACTGCACCTGCAACAAGATTAAACTCCCTCTGTCTGCAGATGCACAATAAATACAGCCTTGTGCATCCTAGTGGTAATTAACCCTTGCTGCCTATAATCAGCACATATCATCCTACTGGCAAGCAGATGACAATCAGTGAATTCCCTGTCTGAACATCCAAGGTTAAACAAATAAATGACACAGTGGGTTTAACTTAATCTATTTAAAAGTCTACCTGCGCTTCCGCAAATGAAATATGTTTTCTTCTACATTATTACCCATTGAGACAAATTCACATGCCACTTAAATGAAGGAAATAACTGAGCAACAGAATCAATTCTTACCTCGTTATTCCTTTTCAACATGAACATCAGATTAGCATTTCCACCCTACGAAAAGATCGCAGATTTAATACGAGGACAATGAGAAACCACAGCAAATGTGTTCTGAAGCTGAACTAATGACAGACCCACTAACCCCCCTGCATGCATCTCTCTTTCTTGAGAATTCATTGCATGTTTTTAGGCAAGTTAAAATCATATCTAATAAAATGTTAATTAGGGATCATTATCTAGTTATGATGCATCAATCCACAGCAAGAATAGGTGCAAGGTTATAGCTGACCTCAGCATTTCAATAAGGACGCATAATTAAACACATGCTTCAGCTGATCTGCAGACAGATGGCAGATAACCTGTGCCACAAAGGAATACAACTGATCTGCAATGATCTTCAAGTCAGGACTTCAGCTACAGCAAGGTGCTTTTGGCTGCATACTTCCAATTTTATTTTATTTTGACTTATTAGGATACATCTGATTGTCAAGAAATTCAGGCTTTTCCAAGACTAAAACTGTGACTCTCTTCAAATCTGAACTCAGCGGCAGCAGACAGATAAACTGAGGGATACCTTCTTTAAAATGCTGTCTGACTCCGTTCTCCGAAGGTCCTGAGCATCCTCCCCTTCATCTTTCGCTCCACCTAAAGGAAGAAGCCAGCATTGCCACTGGTTATTCAACATTTTAAGCCATATGAACTTGCTAACGTCAGGGAAATTTAATACAGGAAACTCAGATGTTTCACAAAAGGGGGCACAGAGCTTTTGACGCTTTTAACTAAATGCATTTGCTCCCTACATATATGGAACACATCAGCACCACCAGAAATAGTGGATGTGAATTCAGATAAGGACTGACTTTGGTTTCAGACAATGTGCTAATACATTCAGCACACTCATTCATCTGTGCTTTGTCCAGCTCCCATGCTGCTGTCTGCTACCAAAGAATACTTGCTGAGAAGACATGAGGCAGAGTAAGAGCAGATGGAGAACAGCAACAGTATCATATCAGGGTATATCATTGCAGGTATAGTTTCAATGCCTCTCTCGTGCAATTGCAATTTACTAGGTCAGATACTGCTGTGCAATACCCTCGTGTAATTTTATGCTAATTTATCCTTAACCTCAGTTATCTTCAACCTGTATCTATCAAGGGATATCTGTATCTCTAACTTCCCTGGATGGATAATATCAGTGCTTCTGAGCATGACTGACCTGTCCTATGAGGCCAGGAGGGCTACAACCCTCCATCTGCACTGCCCTTCTGCTCATTGGCAGTGAAGGAGTCACACAGCTCTTAGTCCTCAATCTGTTGCCCAGACTCTTGCACTTCCCTTACCAGCTGAGATGGGGAAAACCCACACCTGCAGTGGTAACCTCCCAGCTGCCACTGCTGTAATGATAAACAACTTTACATACACCTGTATCTGCAGCAATGTGAAGGACACCGCAACTAGTGCAAAGGCCCTCTCCTCCCACCACCCCCCAGGCAGGCTTTGCTATTAAAGGCTGACCCTCAAGTCCTCCTAACAGACCTTCTCTCCTGCGCCACGTCCTGGAACCTTCCACCTCTCTGCAGGAGGAAACACCTCCCTTCTGTTTTGCTGGAGGGGAGAATGAAGGGGAGTCAGGTTATAAGCCTTGCCCAAGGTTGTGAACAGAAGAATTGAGATCAAAGCCAGGTTTCATGCCTCCTGGCCTCCAGCTGAACAAACAGACCCTGCATGTTTCCCCCAAACACTCCCAAGACCCTGCAACTACTGAATTACAATCTAATCCGAAAGAGGACATTTCCACAGAAAAACTAGAGCTGGGCAGCCTGAGGTTATCCCATTCATCACTGCTACACAGGGAGGCACAACCCTCAATAACCCCCTCCAGTGTGAATTTATTTGTCATTATGATGACAAGGCCTGTGGAGGGCTTTGCAGCTTTCCAATAGAGCTGGGAAAACCTCTACATACTTCTCATGTCTGACTGTCTGGAGCTAACACTGCGCCTTTAATGCAGAAGGTCAGATGAGGTCCAACAACCCCAATGCTGAGACAGACACTAGCGCAGCAAAACTGGCTGGACTGGGAGTATGAGAGAGACCACAGATAAAGGAATTTGAGGACAGGGAGGTTTCTGGTGAGTAGGGCAAAGAAAGAGAGCACTGGGAAGCAGCCAATTGTGCAGCTGAAATAAATATTCACATGTTTCTTTGGGATAGACTTAATTGCAGGAGTAACACATGCAGTTGTATGCATAGAGAGCAGAGCCACGGGAGAAGGTGCTTGATTCAGCAGTATCCTTATCCATTCACAAACACAACAGCACAAGGCTCCTGCTGGAAAATAACTGAAGAAGAACAGAGCTGCAGATACAACCATAACAACATGATAAAACTGTTAAGAAGACAAATGCTTTCATGTGGAATGTAAGTAAAGGAGTAGGATGATTCAGAGAGTGAATGGAAGGAGAGGAGTAAGGAGTTCGAATGTTTAATGCTCATGTAGCCACAGGTTCTCAGCACCATCATTCCTCCTGTACCTAAGCATTTTTTTGTTTTAATCTACTATTTAATCGATCAAGTATTACTGGAGACAAGTTTGAAAACCCAAATCACCAGCTGCTGGAGTCCCTCTGAAGCAAGAGGACACGATTACATGTATTATTAACAAATGCTGATGTGCACACATGTAACTACTCACACTTGGAAGCATTCATCTGATGACTGTCAAATCCTCCAAACGTTTCTGCCCTTCTAGGGAGAGAGATGGGGCCAACTCCTCCTTCTTGTTCCACAGCAGTGCTGCTGACCTGCTGTCCAAGGGCAGTGCCCAGGCTCCTGTTCACCAGGTCTTGCAGCAGTTCAACTGATAAAAAGCAACAATATCCCTGTTAAAGACCACTTTGGGCTTCTAAGCTATTTTCATCCCAGCTCATATCAGAAAATCACATGCTTTGCTGTACTAAGAAAACACGTTTCTATGACAATGTTATGAACAGTACGCATTCTCCCTGCAAAATCTCAGTCTCTTTCAGCATTAACTCCACTACAGACCTCTGCACAGGCTTACACTTCCCTCCCTTCCTCCAAGCAAACCTGGTGTGCTCTGACAACACAGTTCAATAATTTTTATCCTTTCCAAAAATCACACCTTTGTCGAAAGACTTACTCCTTGCAGATACCACAAGCACAGTTGTATCTGTGTCTCATCAAGGTGTGATAACTGGAACCCAAGCTCTGCTCTCACACCTTGCTGAGCCTGAAGCATAGAAAAGCCTGACTAAATTTCAGCCAAGGATAAATCCTGCTCTGCTCCTGACCCCAGTGCAGATTCAATGCATGGCTGTTCTCTGAGCTAATTTCTTTCCTGCCTTCTTTCAGCAGCCATCAATATCTGCTTCCTTTCCTGATCCTCATTACTTTGTCCCTGAGACAATGCTGTGAGTAGCAGTATCTCCTTATCTATGTTTTGTTCTGATAAAGAGAAGATTTGCCCTCCAAAACTGTTGGCTGAGGAGGACGGATGGCTTCATTGAAGGTGGGTCCATTGCTTAGTGTAATTACTGTCTCATCCTCATTTGCTCACCTTCATTTATTGCTGTTTTCATGATGGCCTCTCCTTTGGGTGCCTCTTCAGTGTTGGCTCTGAAGAGCAGCCTGGAGCCTGGCATATCCTCCTGCACAGAACTGTCTGCCATGTCCCGGAAGATCTTGGTCTTCTCCTCCAGCAAGAGGAGGATCTGTTTATCCTTTTGCTGAAGTTGTTCTGTGGGGGTGAACAGCAAACAAGAGATGAAGAAAATAAAAGCTCTGGCAAGAAAACTGAGCGATTCCCTAGATACTGGCCCCATCTAGTGGAACCTCATGAATCATACAAAAATACTTTGGACAATCCTGCACAGCAACAGCTCCCACCAGGCTCAGAAGGTAAGTAATGCAAGCAAGGTGAGGTGCAAGCAAGGATTTCAGTTATTTGCTGGATGCTGGATTCTCCCTCATTTGAGAAAAGGTTATAGTTCAACCACAAATTCCAACATAACAATTCCTGCAAATGTTCCAGAACCACTACCCAGCCCTGCTCCAGGCAGGATTTTTACCTTTCAGTCCTCTCACTTTTGCATCTGACACCTTCTTTTCAAAGTCAGACTCACAAGGGACTCCTTCGTCTTCATCTTTATCCCTGGACAACAGACATGACCCAATTACTACCAGGACACGAACATGCACATCACCTGCCTCACAAGAATAGTGTCATAGCTTACATGGTGTTCATTGTGTCTTGAATGATCTGTATCCAGCCATTACGCTCCTCTTTGGAGCTGGCATGGACTTCCACCATTTCAGGATCTTTCACACCCATACTGATGAGGAACAAACCCTTCTCTTCATGAGCCACTTCTCGTACAATCAGCTTCTTCAGAGATATCACAGTGGATTTCTGGTCCTTCAGATGGAAAGAAACAGGTGAGGATGGTGAACAATACTAGCTCCCACATGCAAACTAGCATTGAGAATAACCAATAGCCATACTACTGCCTCTCTCAGGTTGTAAATGTTTCCTGAATCTATTGGCTAATTAACAAAATTAATCATTTTAATGGGGTGCAAAGAACAGGGTTTGCTTTCCTCCAGTAGTTTTGTAGGAAAAGCAATTCTACCTTGTTCCATTTCAACGAGGAATTAATTTAAATTTGACCTTGTGGTTTTGCAAACTCTACCACGTTTTGCTCTAACCCCAGCAGACCTTTGATCTCATCTCCTGTCCACACTCTCTCTGTCATTAATATCAGAGCTGCTTAGACTCATCAAAGCTTGCTAGAGCCTGCTTCACAGGCGTTATCTTCACGATCTCCCCCTGGGATGGAGTAACATCTTGATTTCAAACCCCACAAAACCCCTGCTGTTTCAGAAGCTCAGAGCTGACCCCAGATGGAGCAGACTTGTGTGTAAGATGATGTCCATTGTGTGCTCTGGTCTGTGCAACCAGCCTGCTCAGCTGAAATGACCTTTTGCTGTTGTGTCATCAGCAGATGAGTCAGCTCCTTTGTGCCTTTTACAGGATGCTATGACTGGGGTGAGTTGGTGGCTGTTCACTAGAGAGACTTGTGTGTAAATCAGCCCTCCCCACCCCGTGCAGGGCACTGAGTTTGTGCTGATCATTGGTGGAACTGCAATAACAAATCATCAGCTTTCAAAATGTTCATGGAGTGGAAAGGTCACAATTCTTAGCCAGTCTAGACAATGCCTGCAAGGTACAGCCCCAACAGAGTCAATTAGGTGCTAGGCTTTCTTTAGCAGGTCAGTATGCCTAGTCCTTTGATGAGGCCTGTCTTCAAAAGCTAACAGTTTTGGTCTTATGCATTACAAATCTACTCCTTTGACATTTATTTTCAAGCTGTTCTGTTGAATTTACAACAGTGGCATTTCAGCACCCTACCCCCGTAGCAGCTCACAATATATTCCTTCTGCTAAGATTAATTTTTACAATGTCTGTATTATCCCATTGCTCCCTCCTACCCCAATCACTACTTTAATTTGCACAAACTGAAAAGAAGTGAGTGTATCAAGTGACAAGCAGGTTTTCAAGGCCAATTATCAGCTGCGCCACAGCACTGCAGAAAGGGGAGGTTGGGCATGAAGACATGTTTTCCTATTAAAAAGACCGCAGTTTATTCAGCAAATTCTTGTTACAAGCAAGAAAATTTAGTTGTTTAGCAGGCTACAGCTTGTTCACTGCATAACACACATCAAGGATCTCAAACACAGAAAATGAAGGGGGACTAAAGGCTGAAGCCTTACCAGTGAGGCAAAGACGTACTTCTGGTCCTTCTCCTGAAGGAACACGAGCATGTCAGAGAGAAGAACAGCCTGGACTTCTGCAAAAGAAAGAGCACACCAGTGCAGTATAACCATGCAACCCACCTCAAAGCAGTTTTCTTCTAATAACACTAGTGCTTGGGAGGGATAGGGCTGCTTTTGCAAAGCCTGGAAGCAGGGTCAACCTCCCAGTCAGAAAGAGGAGCAGAGGCAGCTCCTGCAGATGCCAGATTAGCTCTGAGCCAACTCTGGGTTAAGCAGAACACAACAGCACACAGGAAAGCTGTGGGATATTCTCTCATCTGTCAAAGCAGGGGCGCTCCTTTCCAGCCACATGCTTTCTAACAGCTAGGACAGGAGCCTAACAGCAAAAGCCAGAGATACTTACTAAATAGAAGCCCTGTTTTCTCAAACAATCAATATTTTAGCCCTTGAGCAGAGTATCTGCACAGGAAGTTTTGGGTTTTATGGCTCTCCTGATGAGTGGCTTGTGGAGTGTAAATTATCATGCAATAACAACATTTGTCAGCTCCAGTTTCTTTCCCAGGATATACTGACTTGAGGAGGCATAACTAATTCTGCTCACAGACAAACACAATGCTTGCTAGCTCCAAGGGGAAGTGACAGAGCCTGCATGAGATGCAGGACCTGGCTTTGTTTCATGGGAGAAAGAAGCAAACATCAAGCCAACAGAGGATTTTGACTCAGAATACAGCCTTTTCCCAGAGTACACGTACAGCCTTCCAAGTGTCTTAATGACATATCATAAAGTTAACAGCAACTGCCAAGTATACTCATTAGCAGAATGAAGCCCCCATGATCCAAAGGAAAAAGGTCAGTGACCTGCTATGCCACTTAGAGACACACAAGTCCACACGGCCAGATGGGATCCACCCAAGGGTACTGAGGGAGCCATCAAGTACTCACCAATTCACTTTCCATTATTCATCATCAGTCCTGGCTAATCAGGAGGTTCCAGCTGACTGGAAGTGAGCTACTGGGACCTGCATCTACAAGATGGGCTGGAAGGAGGATCCAGGGAACTACAGGCCTGTCAGGAACTTCCTCAGTGGCAGGGAAGGTTATGGAGCAGATCACCTTGAGTGCCACGTACAGGACAAGGTGATCAGGCCCAGTCAGCATGGGTTTATGGAAAGGCAGGTCCTGCGTGACTGATGTGATCTCTTACAAGGCGACCTACTCAGTAGATGAGGAAAAGGCGGTGGGAAGTTTTCTACCTAGAGTTTAGTGAAGCTTTTGATACCATTTCCCACAGCATTCTCCTGGAGAAACTGGCTGCTCATGCCATTGAAGTCACCATCTCTGGAGGTATTTAGAAGCCGTGTAGATGTGGCACTGAGGGACAGGGTTTAGCGGTAGACTTGGCAGCAGTAGGTTAACACTTGGACTTAACAATCTCAAGAGTGTTTTCCAACCTAAACTGTTCTATGAGTCTATTCTCTAATGCCCCACCCAGAGCCCTCAGTACAAAGAGGTTTTGTGTAACGTACTTTGGAAATCTTGTGACAGAGAGGAAGCAAATCAGAAAGTTAAACCATCCCAGGGGTAATTCCTTCCATTTTGTTTTGGGAAGAAGGGATCAGTTCCAAATAAAAGAAACACCAAACTTTAATCAAAGCTGCAAAATGAACTCAAAGCTCTGGGATGTTTGCTAAAGTCGACATTTGCCTATGCTTCTCTATTGCCTGTGCACTTTGCAAGAGGGGAAATGCTAAAACCTTCTAAGAAAAGTTCTTCCTATGCTTATTTTGTGCTTCATTTCAAATCCTGCAAAATAGCCTGGAGGTATGAAGTAGCTGCTCTCTCCCTGGGCTCTGCAGCTTGTCTGCAGGCCTTGCTTTCACTGGGAGCTTGCTCTGCAGGCAGAGGTATATTTATGCATTTCTATGACTTTAGAAATGCAAATGGAGCCTGCACTTCTCACTAGATTTCACAACAGCAGAACTTGCTTCATCCACCATCTAAAGTTAGTAATACTCTCAGGGGCCTAGAAACCATCTGTAAACTTCCTGTTTCCATAACCTCAAAGTAAATCATACCCAATGTGGAATTTCACATTATCACTGCTTCCCTGCTCAGCAGCACCAGGCTACCGGCTCCCATTCACGGCCAAGTACCGTAGTTTAATCAGCTTAATCAGCTGGAAGAAGAAAAGCCCAGCCTTCATACCAAGCCTGAGACACAGCCCTGTCTGCTCTTACTGCTACTGTGGTCCCTGCTGAAGGCTTCCTTGCAAGATCTAGCGTTTAATTCAGTAGAGAACTGCAGTGCCCAGCAAAGCACAGCACCTTAGGAAAACTCTTTCCACCTGGTATCAAACAACAAGTAATTCAAGAAAACACTGACCTAACAACAGGCAGCTGCAGGGACACCTCTCCCCAACAGTCAGCATCAGCAGCTCAAGAGGCTCAAGAGCAACAAACGCCTGGGACACCTTTCTGCACCTCCAGTGAAACTGGGATGGTGATGCTGAGCATGGGCAGCTCTGCTGCAGACCTTAGAGGAACCACTGTGGGCAGGGCCACCGGGAAGCTGAGGTTGTGTCTCAGATGCAGCAAGCACACTTCCTAGAACCAGCCACTGCACATGCACATGGTGGCACAGAGATCTGACTCAGTGCTTGGGGTAACCACAGCTCCATCACGTTCTCTTGGCCCAAAGGATCCCTCAGCAACTCTACTCCTTAGCTGATGCACTGAGGTGTCAATGCAAACCAAGACTTCAGTAGGCATATAGTCACCAGGAGGAAAAGCAGCTACCTATCATTCCAGACACAACACGAGGAATCAGAAATGCTGCAATGGGAAGTGAATGAACAGCACGGGGAAAGCTGCTGTCAAAATCTCTCAGAGCAGAAGAATAAAGGCTAGAGACACCAATCTGAGCACTAATCCTACCTCCATAGAGGGCAAGCTGTATCTTCTCTCAGCTGAAGGCAGGTTAGCCTTACCTTTTAACCGACCAGCTGCATTTTTTAGTGAAACAGGCCCATCTCGGATGAGCTTCCGATGCCTCAAGTCCTCTCTTGCAAACATCTGTCCACTCTTCATCCTCATGATGGACTTACTATCCGTCCGGCTGTAAATCTCACCAAGACGCATCTTCTTTTCATAATTGCTGACTTTGCTATTAACTGCAGCAATCACATCTTTAACGAGGTTTAATGACTGAGTCAAGTCTTCATGTTCCACTTCATTTTCTTTGAATCAGAAAAAGAAACACCTCAATTTCAATTCATCCTTGTGGACTCTTTAACTCCCGATTTTCCCTTCTTCCTCCTCTCTATCCCAAATTTTCACATTATAAATTTTTAATACTTTCATGAAACAGCCTAATTCTTCCCCCACAAGGGAAGTTTCATATTCCAATACATTTTGCATATGAGATGGTACAGATTAAATGCATAGATTAACCACACATTTTAGCCACTACCAAACAAGTAAGCTGAGAGACTTTGGAGTCCAAGCATGTTGCTCCATAATTAGCTACTGACAGACATATAACAACTAAATCAAGGCACTTGTATAACTAATCTTAAATGGAGATACAAAATAGAGTTATCATTTTACAGAGGTGTGAAACAATAATGACCAGATTAGTTGGTCTATTCCAAGTAAATCTTCAGCTGAAAAGAATCCAAGAGATTTACACTGGAGGGACAAATACATCCTTAGAAGAGAGGAAATGGTCCCTACCTTTGGTGTACTGCAGTATCCTTTGTAAAAGGACTGGGTACTTTGTGATTCTCTGTGTTACCAACAGGATACACTCAGAGATCCCAAGGCGCCTCATCAGGGAGCTGTTCATTTTTTTCTACAGGACAAAGAGGATAAGTTCAGTTCGGCAGCAAAACACTCACATGCTTTTTGCATCAACTCTGCCTGTTCTACCAGGTCCTACCTTGATGAATGCCTGAAACCGCTTGTCCTTTGAGTACAGATCTTTGAAGTTATTTACTGCCTCGTTGTGATGCCCACAGAATTTGCCATACGTTTTCTTCATTCGCTCGGCACTCTCGCCGGAGAACTGCAAGACATGAGGCACAGGGGTCCAGTTTGCATTGAGCTCCTGCTGTGACATCCCAGCAGTGCCTGAAGGTCCTCAAAAGAACTCAAACCAAATTAGTCCAAGGCATCCTAAACCAAGCACGCAGATCTCTAGAAAGTAAAGAGCCGAGTCTGGGACTTCACTGAGTCCACAGCACAAAACCTGGGTAGATTTAGATTAGCTATTGGGAAGAAAGTCACTATGAGAGTGGTGAGAAACTGAGGTGCCCAGAGAAAACTGTGGCTGCTCCATCCCTCAAACTGTTCCAGGCCTGAAGCAACCTGGTCTAGTGGAAAGCATCCCTGCCCATAGCAGGGGTTGGAACTAGATGGCATTTAAGGTCCCTTCCAACCCAAACCATTCTATGAGTCTATGACTCACAGGGCTAACAATAAAAAAGTCAAAACGGGCAAAAAGAAGGAGAAAGTGCAGATAAAGGAAAATGACCTGCCCAAAGTTAAACAGCCAGCAGGTCAGTACCTCAGCCAAGAAACACATGTGGCACATTTTGCTGTGGGCTGCTGCCAGCCCTCCAGGTTATGGTCAAACCATTCTGTGCTGCTCTTTCCCACAATAAAAACTGAATTAATTTTCACCATTAGATTTTTCTCTGAAAGAGCAGAGAGTGCGTCAAAAAACAGGCAGAGATTTGTACAGGTGTGAAGAGCAAAGGTGCCATCAGCTGTGATTATCTGAAAGGCATAAACAGGAGGGAAGAAGAGTGCCAGGTTTCCAGCTGTGTTCTCAGAAGTGCATGCATTTTTCAGCACTTACCTGATTCACCAGGATGTCGCCTATCCTCTTGATAACAAAGTTCTTTTCACTTTTGTCTGCTAATGACTCCTTCTTCCTTTCCAGAATCCGCTGGAAGAAGTGACTGTGAATGTGCAGCAAGTTTTCCAGGCAGGGAAAGATCTTGTCCACAACTTGTTGATCATACTGCAGTTCCTTTAACATCCCTGCGCTGTATACATCATTCATGATCTTCAAGGTACGGACATGATGCATTTCTGTCTGCATTAGCTCTGTACAGAATGAGGACAAGAGCAAAACCATGGTCACTGTAGAGTACATGGTACAGTACAAGGAAAAGCTGCCATCAGAAAACTTTTCCATAATTGGGGTTCTCTAAGAGGCTTCAGAAAATTTCATGTTAGGTACTGAAACATCAATCGCTTCACGTGTGGGAGAAACAGGGCAGCAGAGGAATCCCACAGTAAAGAGCTCTGGACACAGCTGCTGTGGCCTGAACCTTTGGCACTGCTATCTGCTTCTTCCTAACACCTCACTGCCAGCTTCAACATAGTGCGCTTTTGCTGTACAGGACGGCTCTTCATCCAGCAGGCAAAGACTTCCTAGGAAGCTGCTCTATTGTAACAGAGTTCAAATGTTATCAGCAGACAAATGAGGTCATGGCTTAACCCCAGCCAAGGCTATTCCTGTTCTTTTTTTTCTTTTATACCTTCCTGACAGATGAAATGCAGAAAGCAAGCTTTCACAGAACACATTACACTTCTAAGAGCTTCAAGAATGAAACTTGGCTTCTGAAGAAACCAAGACAATGTCCCTATTCCCTGACCTAAAGCTTCCCCAATCCATGCTTGCAAGTGTATCAAGAAGCTCTCTACAAGTGAGAAATTAAGATACAGGTATCTCACCATAAATGACATCTTGCCGTTTGACAACATCTTTGTTCTGCTGCTGCAGGAACTTGCTGTCCACTACTTGGCTCCAGGACTCTGCCTCCAGCTGCTTGGAATCTAATTCCAGGTCTCCCATCAGCTGTCCTTCGTTCATGTCTGCTCCTTCACAAAGCAATGTAAGTGCCATTAGCATGTGAGTAACTTGTCTTGTTTGAGATTTCTGTCTATTCATTCAGGTTAACTTCATTCACTTAGTTTCTCTGTCATACCACGGACATTGCATTGTCCTTTACCGACAGAATAATGATCATATGGAATTATACCACATAAGGCCTAGGTTACAAAAACCACTTTTAAATGCTATTTGCACAGAACTAGTTCACTGTTTTCATACAGACCAAATTCTGGCTCAGCTAAAAGGACAATGGATTCCTTATCTATAAAGCAACATCACAGAAGAATAAAACCCACAATACCCAGTTTGTCTTCCTTCATTTACATCACTGAACCAAGGGAACTTAGGCCTCTGTGAAATTGGTGTTTTCAAGCTTAGAAAGCCAGAATTGAAGCAGCTGCAAGTGAACACTACATACATTACAAACACACATGTATTCACCCCTGGAGACATCCAGGGTCAGGCTGGATGTGGGTCTGAGCAACCTGATGTAGGTGAAGATGTCCCTGCTCATTGCAGGTGGGTTGGACGAGATGACCTTTGAAAGTCCCTTCCAATCCAAACTAGTCTATAACTCTATCTTTAAGAAAGAGTGCTCATTTGTGGCAGAACTGGGAAAAGTTCCCTTCTCACCATAAGCACGCCCTTGTTCAGTCCTTAATAAATTAAGAGCATTCTGCTCTTTTCACGTAAATATTGGTTGAGATTTAAAAATACTCATTTTAGCTTAAAAAGTACTATATATAAAAATATTGAAACTTAAGAAATGAATTTAACTGTTTTCACTTTCAAACCCACAAAACTAAACAGTTCCTTCCTCATTCTGGGAAAAATACAAAGTACAAGGCATCATCATTAGCATGAAGAAGGTGACAGAGTGCAAATTCTGCAGCTGTATGAATGGGGCAGAGGTGTGGAATAGAAGAGGAAATGTTCGTTCCTGAGCTAAATTCCTTGTAACTGAACTGTAACTGAAACCTTGTACACGTTTTCCCACAATTGAACAAGCTAAAGAAATTACTATGTATTACTATATTCCAACATTAAAGCAAATGCATTTAATTGTTCATTAGAAAGGAAAACACTTGCTGAAATGACAGAGTGGATTTCCTATGTCTGGAAAGCAGCCACAGGGAGCTCTTACCTTCATCAACCAGCGATTCCACAGATTCATTCACCCGACTGATTTTATGTAGGGAGTCTGTTGACTGAGACAGGAATTTCCAAGTGTGTATTAAACTGTCATCGTTCCCAACTCTGCAGAAAAATAGAACATAGAATATTGTTTAGGACAATAAAAACTTAGCTAAGTGTACTTTGAAATATGCACACAAAATGCATTTTTTATATGAGCTGAAAACCAAAGCAAGCATTGCATGGTTATGTACAATGCAGTCCTGAAACACCATGAAGACTGCAGCTCTGTGCCTCCACCTGATGGTTATGAACACAAACATACCTGAGCTGCAAACGTGTGCTTACTCTGAACCCAGCCCAAAGCAAGAGAATTCCCTCCTTGAGCCCAGAGCATCTCTGAGAAGTGGCCTTGAATATAACTAGCCCAACTAACATGGCTCTGAAGTCATGCCATGACTTGATTAACCCAGACAATCTGATTGTGCAGAATGCAACTGATGGTATCATATAGAATATGAGTATTTCTGGTTTGTAATGTTCTTTTTGCACTTTCATCATAAATCATAGTGCAGAAATTTATTTTTAATGAGATGAATTTCTCCATGCTTGCAGTGTCAGGTAATACACACACACACACTCATGCAGGCAGAGAGCAACCTTACCCTGCAATGTTCTGTATTGAGACGCTTTTGGACAGTGCTGTAGGCTGTTGTGATCTCCTGTTATTGAATATTGACGTTACAGTGTTTTCATCAGGAGCAAGTATTGCAGAGCGAGGGCGCTCCTTCGGCTGTGAGCCTGGAAGGGAAGCATCAGAAAAAAGTCAGCTCCTGCAACTGCACGATTAACTGTGAGGATGATGACTTAAACCAGGTTGTACAATTCACTTCTTTTTCTTTCTAGAGCCATCACCAGGAGACCTCAACTCTTGCGAGCAGCCATGCAGAAGGAAAGAACATTGACGCCTGTGCAGAGCTGGCTGCGTTGCACTATGCTGAAAAGATCTGGGTAGAATCTGCAAGTCCAGGAATGTACACTTGGGAAATGGAACTGAATTTTATTTGATAAATAATAACACATAGCAATCTACTACGTTGTCTTTCAGTTTCCCCAGTCCTATAATTATATATATCTCCTTGCTTCGGGTTGAACTCTAGCGACAGCTTTCTCTATCAGTACGTACCATAGAGAAATGCCAATCCATATCTCATTATACTACCACATACCTTGAACTAATCTTTCCATATTTATTCCAGATTTTCTCTTCTTCAGATGCATTTCTGCTTCTGGAGCAATACCTCTGAATTTGATGGTAAGTACCACATCTGCATCGTATGGTGTGGTTTCATCTAGTGATCTATTACTAGGTAAGCTTATCGAATCATGGCACTACAAAACCCATTCAGGCTGTTTCACTCCTATTCTTTGATCTCAGTCATACTGGATAGGTCCACAGAACAGTGTGTATCTCAGTGCAGCCAGGAAGAATTAGTATTGCTCCTATTTAAAATAAAACCTTCCAGGTTTACTAACTCAAAGCATAAGATTATTTAATCAACCAAACAAACCAAATCGAAAGCATTGTGAGCAAGGATCTTTACAACTTGCAATATGAACAATTTCTGTTAATATAATACTCCTAGTTTAATTCTTTCCAATGTCAGATACCAAGGACATAGGCTTCATCTTCCAGATTCTGTGGCCTTATCACCTGTAGGCTTTCAGTCAAGTAGTTGTTCTAGATCTAATATGACTGTATCTGCTTACAGCTACATGGACACTGCAGAAATCATGCACAGAAAATGCTCTTATCCCAGCTTCAGTAATTGCTTATCCTTCACAGTATTAGATATTAGTTGTCAGAACAGCTAAGAATAGCAGAAAGAGATCATCACCAAAGCAGAGAGAAAGGAAGTTTTCTTACTTTTGTTTCTCATGGTTACTGTGGGTAATGAAGAGGTATCATGTGCCTGCAGCATCCCTCTCTGTGGCTGAAAGAAAAACGAAATTCACAGTTATTTCTTCTTCCCTTCTCCCATCAGGCTGTCACACAAGTAAAAAAGCTGTGTTTTTTTCTGAATCCTCTCACAATAGATCATTCCTGGCTCTATGTGCCTGTAACACATCTATATACTTACCTGCACGCAATCACAATGACACATACATATAGCCCCCCTCCAGTTATCATCAAAGAAATGGACAAAATAAGATGGAGAAATGTGCAGCAAATGAGAAGATGAAGTGCTGACAATACTGAAAAGAACTGAAAATTATAATTGTATAAACATTCACCAGCTTGGAGAACCATCTGCACAAGAGGTTCCTCACATCTGCGGCAAGCGCAAATCCTGCACTCTCCTCATATAAACTGTATATATATTTAACAGGTTAACGTGGCATGACAGCATTAGAGAATTAAGATACAACATTTAAGGGTGCTGGACACCCCTGAATTTTGCCAGTGAAGTGTTTTATTGGTTTGGCACAAGACAGACCATAAGGTCCCTATGTACCTCAGGGAACAAACACCCTGTGGTGCTCACCTGTAGCATTTACACGCTCACTGGGACAACTCTGTATTAACATGTGGCTCTGGGGAATTGCAGGAGAGCTTAGGGATGTTATTCACTATAGCAAAGGGGCTGAAGTTCTTTCCAACAAGCTGGAAACTTTGGGACGTATGTTAGATGTTATATATGTGCATGCTAAATTGTTTAAACCTTTGTTTGTTCAGTAAAGGAGATGAATCTCTTACCTTCATTTTGACCTTTGCACAAGAAGCAACACTCTCCTTACAGCCTTTGTGAACAATTGCATTGCAGTCTGTAAAAACCAAAAACCCCACAACTGATTAAACAACAAAACACAGAAACAGGTCAGTTTTTGCCATTTCTAATCTGAACTATTATCTTGCACAACTGAGAATTACAGCTTTCAGGCATCACTGTGATTTACATGAGCAGCTACAGATCCTGAGACAGGGCTGCTTTCCTGGATAATTAGTTCTTTCTTTGTTAACAAGATTTCCTCATTGAATTTAACAGGAAATTCTGTTTAAAAATCAATACAAGGTTAAGTTGCCAGGGTTCCAATGGGTATTACGTTTAAAAAGAGATAAAGAAAAAAGATGGAGTTATCCTTCTGAAAGAAAAGGTGGAAAGCAGAAGCAAGAGACAGAAACTGAACTCAACTCTAAGGCCAGTATTGTCTCTGAAAACACAAATACTGTTCTCATCAAGACAAGGTTTATGGGACCCAAAAGACAGGAAAAGGACAGGAACATCCATTTACATCAACTCAGACATATCGTAGCCAAGATCTACAGTACAGGAACCAAGTGCTGCTGCACTGCAAGATTATCAGGAAAAGTAACGGGAGCATCTGCCAGGTGCCTGTGTTTGGGAGGCTGTGACTTCCTGCTCAAAACCAGACTTAAGCCACTGTTTCAGTCCAGAACCACATTTACTAATGCAAAATGCATCATGCTTTACCACCACCCTTCGCTGCACGTATACCAGAGCAGAAGCTGCTGTCTTTTGCAGAACACCCTGAGTCTGCCCATGATCCCTGCCAGCAGATTTCTTGGCAATTGTCTGGGAAGAATTCTGGGAAGTTTTCAAAGATTATTAGCAATAATTCTGGAAAAAGAAGTTTTAATTGGGCTTGGAACATGAATTCTTCTGACAGATAAAAGACAACTCAAATGCTCTCAGTATACTGAGGTTTAGTAGCTTAGAGAAAACCTGTTATTTCCGCTCATTCATGGAAAGACATTTTAACACAGATCATGAATTTTATGAGTACATTACACTGTAAGCATAAGAATCTAAATTATTTCTAGAGGAAATACAAAAGGAAAAAGAAATCGATGCTCAGAATGACAAAATCTGCTCATATTCCTACCATTTCTTATACCTGGATCTACCTAATAAAAGCCAGGAATTGGTCTGATATTTTGAGAGAGGTAAGGGTAAGGCCACAGGGCGTTGCTATTCTGTCGATGTCCCACCACTTCCTGTGCAAGAGAAGAAACCTGCAAGCTCTCGCAAAAACTCACAGGAAGTATCATTTTTCAGATCAAACAAAGAGGGACAGAACCTGCATCTGGTGCATGAAAAGAGGCAGTGAGACAATTCAGAACCACTAAATTCACACTCAAGCTTTGAAAGCCTGTATGTACCATTTAGCAGTAAGGCATTTTGATCTTCTTTAGACTGAAAATCTGATTTCAGGGACTTGACTCCTCCAATTTAACTCTTCAGCAGGCAGGAAGAGTTAATGCTTAATGCTAACTCTACCAGCATTAAGAATTAAAACCCCCAGAAGCTTATTTTCTGCATCACTGATCTTAAAAAATAAAAGAGACCTGGCAGATAGCTATAAAAAACGAGGATTCTTTTTGCTTGCCCATTTGTTCTAGAGCATGCTAAATCTTTCAGTATTGACTACCTGGTTTATGAAGCTGGGGGTGACACTGAGAAGTTGAGACATTGATTTTAAATGGTCCAGTGTTTAAAAAGCACTAAAAGTCATCCATAGGTAGACAGAGCAGCAACAATAGCAGTAAAGAAGCAGTCTACAACAGCACAGGAACAACAGAACCTCTGCTGCTGGTTATAAGTCACTTCCAAGGCATTAGATGACTGATTTTAAGATGTGATGGGAGAAAGGACCACTGTTAGATGTGAGCAGGTCCGGGCCTGATCAAACTTCTCTGGGGCATTTGTTTTCTGGCTAACACAGAAAAGTTACAGTAATTTTCTGTTGTAATTCAAAAATTAAGGAAAGAACATCTATGTCAAAACATACAATCTTGTATTATTTTAACTCATTAGAATATAGAGATTTAAACTGGGATATATTTGATTCTTTTAAGTGGCTTCAGAAGCTGTTAAGAAAGTCAAGGAGGGAAAGGGAGAGGATGCATTTGAGAGCTGATAATTACTGATGTCTTCCAGTTCCCATCAGGCTGACACAGAGTGTGTCTCATGCAAACAACTTTGCTTAAGTCTCTTCTCTTCCAGGAAACTCCAAACTGCTATTTGGGATTCAGCTGGCTGCTCCTTTCCCTGCTCACTGAAGCTGTTTCATATGCTGCTCATCAAAGAGACAGAGCCTCCTGCTGCAGCCTGGGAGCAATTCCCGTACATGCTTTGACTCATCTCTAGGCTAGTGGAGTAAAAAGTATTATTGATAGCGAGGAATGGAGAGCTCAGAGCTGCAGTGAGAAAGTGCCTTATTTGTCTGCATATTCTGTAGCTTTAGGCACTGAGTAACCGAGCCAAGACTCTGTTCTTGACCACACAAATGCCACTGACCTTATCAGGCCATAGGCATGTGAAACTGCCTGATAAGAAAAGAGAACAGAATCACCAATCTCGCAGGAACCCTCCGCCGTGGTTCCTGCACTGCTTGCATTGTACTGAATGTACCTTACATGCACATAGGCAGTTGCTATTTGAACTGTGCTACAATTTCATGTATAAAGGGAGGAGAGGGTTAGTATTTCCCTTCTGTGTCATGCCGCTCTTGCTGAGCGCTCACCAAAGCAGGGTTTCACAGAACTAAAGGAATACACTAAATTCACTACACGTGGACTGGATATTTGCTCTTCACTGGAAATTAAAAGCCTTGATACAAGCCAGCTTTGCCTGTCCTCCATCCATCTTAACACAGCACCTTAGCCCCAAGCCGTAAGATGCACCCAAAATATCCAAAGTTCTCCAGATGACTGATATAATCCAACAACGTGGGGCAGAAATCCCCACGGGATGCTGCAATGTCCGAGCACAGGTTAGGAACACTTGGACACTTCCTCACAGCCACAACTCATTTCAATAGAGCTTCCATAAGGCAGCACACTGTTCCATGAATTATTACCTCCAAAGATGCCCTCCTACCCCACATCCTTAAGGAAGAGGAAAACAAAGGGTAACACTTGCATTTCCCATGTCAGATTTAACGAAAACCAAAAGCACAAAGGGAGGAAAAAAACCCAACTTACTTGCACAGTAGTACGAATCCTTATTGAAAGGTTTCATACAGTGGTAACAGGTTGCTTGGGCTACAACGGAGGTTGCAGTGAAGAGATGTCCATTCAACAGCTTCTTATCTTTTTCTTTCTCCTTGGAATCTTTGTCCTTCTCTTTAGTCTTCTCTTTATCTTTCTCTTTTTCCTGCCAAGAGAAAAATGAACAAACACTGCGTTACTTTGCAGAGGTCTCTAGTTACAAATTCTTCAGTGTTTGCCTCTGGCACTATGACGATATCGATCAGTGCACACCACCTTAACAGCAGCCATGTGTGTGCATAGCTCTGCTGAAACTTCAGCTTTCAGCCCCCAAGGATATGGATTAACACACTATGGACTTGCACACCCTCCTTCACGGGGATCTCGCCAACAGGGATGAATCTCTGCTCTGAAGGGAGCTACTTTCTTCTACTTTTGTGCTGTATTTGTTTAGTGTGATGACTTACATCTTCTGGGCTCTCACGAATCTCTTCAGTACTTTCAATAAATTGTGTTAAACACAATCACCATGTGTAACGTGCATCAAACTTCCAACACAAGCAATCTTTAAGGCCAACCTGCGAGACTCATGCTTCAGCAATTGCATGTTTAATGGAGAACACACGCTCTTCCTCGCTACCTGCACAGCATCACTGCCACAATGTTTTCACCTTCATTTTCTTTCTGACTACCAGCTTTTTTATCAGCTTCCTGAAACCCCAAGTAACCCTGTGAAATGTTCTGGGGACATGGATCTTTCACAAACTCTTGATATATGGCACCACAGAATGGCTGTGGAACAGCAGCAACACTGTAAAAGATTATCTCATGTTCCAGAAGCCACAGTCAAACTCTGGGCCACTCAGCTATGTGAAGCTGACAAGCACAGCCAGCTTCCCCCATTTTTAGCAGAGTTTTTGCTTACTTTTTATTGTAAAAGGATAGAAAATGCTGAATACTGAAAATTTGGAGTATTTTTTACCTGAAGCCTTTTGTGGATTTGAAATTCTCCCAAACAATTTTTAAAGGGCACACCACAGAAAAGCTCCAAATTAGAATTATACCAACAACTCCTTGTCTCTCTATGTACCACTCTACAAAATGGTTACCATACAATCTCTATTTTAACTGTTACTGCAGATTTCATGGCATCTGAAAGAGAAGCTTAACCAGAAACTGGTACAGGCTCCTGTCAGCTTATCTTTCCATTTTGTTATTTACATGCTACATGCCCTTTGCTAAATACTGTCACAGCTAAATAGCAGAGCAGCCCATGTGAGCGACTGTCATGAAGCAGTTAAAAGGGGTATTGAGCTCTGCAGTCATCGGCAGGAAAACTTCTGATGACACACTCAAATAATAAGTAACTTAGACTAAGGTCTACCTTCTCTCAACACACCCCAGGCAAAACGCCAGTGTCGGAGTCTCTCCCTGCAAAGCCTCATAAACAGAAAGTCTATTTACTGGCCTCAAACGCTATTCTGCTCTGCAAATAAGCAAAACCAGGAGCATTATCGTACAGAATAATCATGTCTGAAGCAGAAAACCTGCCAGGAAGAGTCTGCTTTGTGGCACATCTCCGCCTCCTTTGAGCCATCATCTTAGATCACTATCCTGCGTAAAACTCCACAGCCCCATTGTCCAGCTGCTGACCTTCCACCTTTAACCATGTCAGTCTGGAAGGTTTCAAGAGCTAAAACTCTGCAGTTTAGTCCTTAGTTGATGACCAAGCTGACCAAGTCTACTCCCAGGACTTGTGAAGCTCCAGGAAAAAAGATCACCCTATGCTCAAGGCAAGATCTTACGACATTCATGCTTAAAATCCCAAAAGGAGATTCACTGTCCTATACTTCAAACATACCTGATGCCTATTGCAAAGCCCAGTAATCTACAGTCCGAAATAACACCCTCTTTTCACAAAAATCACCGTAAAAACCATTTTAATTAAAGCTGAACAACCCCAGGAAAAACAGGAAATGTGTGCACCACTTTCAAGGAGGAAACCGAATCTCATACACAGGGTGCCAGCCGTAGCACCGAAACACAAGGTCTCAAAAGAGACTGTATTTACTCTTTGCTGTTCTTTTCCTGTGACAAGTTACTGGAACTTTTGCTAAAAGGTATTGTAAAAACAAACCCATTTTCCTGCGCTACTGATGCTGCCACTGTGACTTGAAGCTCAGCTTCACGGCTGAACCTGCGGCCATGGGCACTAACAGACACGCTGGGGACTGCAGCTCGGTCGCATGAGAACAAGGCCTGCAGCAGTGGGTACTGCTCCAAAATAACCATGAAGTTCTTACCTCGCACTGCTTAAGTCCCACCAGCTTCACTGTTATTTGAGGTACTTCAGCAAATCTATTCCATTTAATCGACATCCTTCCCCTGGGGGCAGGAGAGCTGCTTCCCACCAGCATCAGCCCATTGCAGCACCAGATCTGCCAGCATGGCAGTTGGAAAGCAGTTGAGCAAAGGGGGAGGGCCCAATGATTGTTGCTAACTTCCTTGATGATGATTTTAGCTACTCTGGTGCTGCTTTCATCTTGCCCTACCTCAGCTTCCACTGCTAAAAAACACATTAAAAAAGTACTACAGGCAGAAAAAGATGGGATTAATATTATAGAAAGCACAAGCCAATAGGAGACCACCTATTTAAAAGGCAGAAGGTGGCAAATCAAACCCTCTGTGATGCTTAGAATACAGAAAAAGTGAATTTTAACATACCTCAATGCTGCTATCCAGTGCTTCACTAAGCAAAGTGCTGCAGAAGACTTCCCAGACAGAAAGACTTTGCGTGTTTGTGCTCCTCCTGCTCTACAGGTCACAAATATTCCCTGTCTCCCAGTGCTTTCAAACACAACTCTTACTATATACACTGAAGCACTGCTGGTGGTACAGAACTGCCTAATAACTGTGCAAGGCAACAGAAATTACTCATACTAGTTTTTTTGTCATCATTTCCCAGAAACTCTCTACCAAAGGAAGAAAATGAGTATTCTTCTTGTGTCTAATTGACAGAGAAAGTCTGTCACAAACTTAAAATTAGACTTCACAAACATCAATCTGTGCATTTCAAGAGATTCCCTGACTAATCCCCAAATAACAAAGTACATTCCAGACACGGGTAAATTCACACCAACTCCTATCAGTATCCCTGCAGTTACAGACTCCCAACATCCCTTTATTTTTAGGGGGTTTTACACAACTTTCTACACCATTTTTAAAGAGCCATTGCCATCAGTAGCCTCAGATACACTTTATTTCATGGGTCATCTTAGAAACAGTGCATTTCTGTGGGTTTGAAGTAAAACCTAGTCAGAAAGAAGCTGCAGCCTCCCTCCCTCCTGACAGCCCAGACAGCAGCAGCAATCAGCTCTTCCTGTCCAACTTCCTCTTTCAAGGTTTGTTATTTTTTCTTTTTAACTCTTGCAGGTTTCCATCAGCCAGAATGTTCTCAGAAATCAGTGCTCCCAAGAAGTTTTAGGCCTAACTATTTAAATGTGCAGCTGAAGCCTTCAAAATGTACGCAATGCAAACATGCCACCGCAAGCAGAGAAGAAACTGTGATTTAAATATTATGGCTTTTTAGTAAAATCATCAGAACTGATATGAGCTTTGTAGTGCACGTTATTGTTGGGATTTTGGAGCAATTCTTTATCAACCATTTCAGACACTATTATGAAACTGGTGAAACCAGAGTACACTTATTTAACAAAAGCAAGTATCTCAAAGCACTTCTGTTTTACCTTCTCACCTGTCCCAGCCAGATCTCTTTTATCTCTGCATATGTGTATATATATACACACATATGTATCTACAGTTCTTGCTTTAGAGATCATACACCCAAAATGCAAGTACCAGTTAATGAATTTCCGGACTCCTTCAGAGGCTGTGCAATGTACTCCACAACTTCTCACTAGTGGTTTGCACAGAGGTTTCTATGTAAACAGATCTTTTATTTTTACAGTGTACTTTGCAGCAGGGAACATCATTGTCTTAAAGCTGCAGAGCAGCAGCTCTTGCTCGCATCCTGAAGGGCAGAGCCATGAAGAGGAACTGTGCATTAGAATGACTGATCTCACCAGAGCTGGTACCTCACTGCAAAGGTGATGCAATCTTCCAAAAATAAGTATCCAAATATGTGTCGGAGCATCAGAGCACACAAACACAGCTACGTTAGAGGAACCTGAGGCTGAAACATCAAGTGCTTATGTTGGAAAAGGTGAAAATCAAGTTCTTTTGTGCAGATGAAACATGTCTCCTCCCATACGTGTATACTTCAGCCCCAGCCCTACTCCACTATAGGCACAATACTTACTATGCCACATTTTGTTTCCTGTTTGCTATTGAGACACTCATCAGAATATGTAATTATGCATCTCTCAGGGGCCTTCCAACAGTATTCACCAACATATTAGCTTCACATCACCTAGCTGTATAATGTACACAGCCTACTGTGAGGTAAGGTGATGCTAGCTTGTCAGACATGATGAAATGAGGTGAGATTCAAGTAAAAAATCCAACCAAGCCAAACCCCCTCCAACATATATTCATTGCCAGGGGACAACCTAAGGCAACAGCAGCGTGTGTGCAGCAGTGTGAAGTATTCAGCATTAATGTAGTTATTTCTGTGACCAACGCTGTTTCCAGGAAATTCAGCTGTACTGAGCAGCGCTTGAGCTTCAGCAAATTAAATCCCAGGTTTTCAAGGATGGAAAAAATGGAAAAATATAAATATTGGCCATCATTAAAGATCACAGCTTGAGCAACTTCGCCAGCAGTGCAGGGGGATTTTGTGGCAAAAAGTAGGAATAAAATCGAAACACAACATGGCCTTCGGCAGCCTGTTCCTTCTTACAGCTCCTGCCCTTGTTTTATTAAACACCTCTCAGGTTCTGTAGAAATTAGACCCATCCATCACTGCAAAGCCACAACTCATCCCAGAGAATAACCTATTCTGTATAATAAATGAAGCTTCATTCTGTGGGGAAAAGAGGCAAAAACACTGCACAGGAAAACTCACCTCAGGTGCATTTCAATTTTGGGATGCTAAGACTTCCCATGTAGCTATTCCCTATTACCCCACAGTCCATCCTCCCCTTGCAAAAGGGAAAAAGTCAGGCAAAGAGATAAATACCACCCTATGGGAACATACTGAAACACAGACTTCATCTCTGCTACCTATGGGTATGTCATGGCTGCATAATCACAAAAAGCACTTACTTTGCTCTTCTTGCTGCTGGACATTTTATTCCTGAGGTAGCTGAAGGTGCGACTGACTTTGGTTGCACCTTTACCAGCAGGGACACTGCTGCTCTCTTCAGATATGCTAAAATCAAAGAAGAGAAAGTTGCTTTTATTATTTTTTTTACCCCAAAGCATTTGTTAAATAGATAGATTTTTTTTTAAAAGGACAAATGCATTTATTATCCAACAAAGTGACAGGTTGTTTTATGCTTCTTTTTACCAAAGAAGGCAAAGTGAAGACAAAATGCCAGTCCAGCAGCTTGTCATGCATTTCAAGGAATCCTTTCCTCTGTTTTTAAGCAATCTGCATTCTCAAACCATGCCACAGCACCCTCTGCTGCTCCTGTGGTCAAATAACCACTAACCAGCTCAGCATCGCCTCTTACACAGCAAATACTGTACATAAAGAGAGAGTCTTGGCATTTAATCTTCAGTATTTAGACATAAAGGGATAGACATGCAGTCATCCTTTAAAAAGAGAAATCCCCTTCTAGAGGATGACATGTAATAAGCTCTGAAGAGGCAGTGAGTGTCTTTACCAGAAACCACACTGCAAAGCCTCCCTTGAGGAATGAGAATACCAATACCAAGTAATAAACAGTTACTTGTATCAAATAAAGCATTTCTGAGAAGCCAGATATTTTCTACCAGTCTCTACATGCACAAGCTTATGACTACATCTTCCATAAAAGAATAAGAAGTTATGGAGGAAAATATCATTGCATTAAAGGACACAGTCTGTCAATAGGAAGTACAACGCAAACCAAAAGCAGGACAACAGAAAGACAAATGAAATCAAGGAGGAGAAAACAGTAGCAAGCAGAAGCAAAGAGCCTCCCGGACACAAAATGAAGCCAACGCTATCAGAGAGACACGGAGACCAGACACCCAGCTCCTTCACTGCCACAAATGTCCTTCCCCCAGGCAAATGCTTTTAAAGCTGGCACCATCAGAAAGATTATCTCCTGTCTAAAGCTTGCAAGGATGAAAAGTAACAGACAAAAACATAATCCTTTTTGGCCTTCATTATAGAAATATAAATGGAATTGACTAAAGGAAGGAACAACTACTTTTAGTGCAAAATATAACTCAGGGTAAACTGATACTGCGTGACAACACATACTATCTGGAATGTTACTAGCTACAAATAAACACAGAGCATTGTTACAGGTAAGACCTACAACAGACTTCCATATGCTGTGCTCTACAATATTCTTAAGCTGTTAAACACACAGGACTGATTTTCACCAGCCTCATAACTTGTGATTTCAGCTGAAGTGCACTGGTGCCAAGAAGGCTTTTGGGTGTCTGAAGCAGAGCCCACTGCAGGAGTCCCATCAACAGAGACATGGTACCCCCGGAATACTGTACCTCTGAACCGAGGAAGCTGTGGGGCCGCCGAATGCCTGCGTACCTGGAAAAGATCGAAGGGGCAGGGGGGAGGACATGTTAGACTGCAATCTTAGCCCACTCAGTTTAAAAACAGGGTTTTTGTATTTGGACGATTCAAGAGGAAGAGGAAATGTTTTCCAGAAGCGAGTGTTTAGAATAGATTTCATGTGCTCAGGATAAGGCCCATTCCCTGTATCCTTAGGTGCTCTCAAATTAGGTGCTGAGGTGAAAGCATGCTTAATATTTTTACTGTTCTTCAGCTAATAAGCAAAGGATGGGCATCCGTTAAATGTGCTGGTAAATCAGGGTATCTGAATCAGAACTGCTAATTCAATGACAATAGGTATAAATGAGAATCATTCTGCCACAGTGCTTTAATTCATACACCACTAGAAAGAATCTACTGTACAGTGCATCCAGGTTTCATGTATAAAACTTTTCTACTTGATAAAATCCTAGTATACTTTCCCATCAAAATGCTGAAGCACTTCATAAAGAGTAAGGGAAACAAGGGAAGCCTTATTCCATTTTCCATGAAACATTACCAGCCTAGGGCTTAGTCACGAAACACTGTACTTGAGGAAAGTCTGACTTTCGACATGAAGCTGAAGCCCTGCCAATGACACAAGTTCTCTTTATACGCAAGAAACCTGCTTGCACAATGCATTTGGAGCAGATTAGGTAGCTGACACCATTTACCAGAACCATCAAAGAATACTGAAAAATCAGGATGAACTGAAGCAAGGGCACCCTCCAGGTTAACTGGGCTTATCAGGACTCCAAAATGCCCTCACTGCAAGCACTATTTGCAGCCCTATCTGAAGTTCAAGAAGCAGAATGACTGATGATCTTATTAGGCTTTGTAAGCAAAGCAATACTTTGGCTTCAAATTCTGTTAACATATTAAAGCTAAGGGTGAGTGCAGAAGAGCCACGTGACATCAGAGGCAGTGAGGGTCCTCTATCCAAAAGCAGTAAGTGCATTAAGAAAAACTGTGCATCCAATATTATGCCTTATGATTCTGAAATACACATTTTGCTAACTGCCGATTCAAGTGTCAACACAGCCTGAGACAGAAATATCATTTCCTTGCATTGAGGAACTAAAATACAAGCATGCCCCATTACCTAATCCCTGCTTGGGCATCTCTGTTAGTATCTCCCTTGAAAAGTCTTTCATCTACTTTATGACCTAGCCCAAATACAGCAAAGTTAGTAATACTGTAACATTCACCAAATGAAGTCTACTACTTGCTTTTCTGACTCTGCTGGGGGTTTTTATAGAACATCCACTACCTAAGTGCCTACTAAGATCACACAAGTACTACACAGACTTCCAAATCCCTGGGTTAATGCTCCAGTGACTCTGGCTCACATTTCAGTTCTAGTTTGCTTTTAACATGCAAACTTCCTAAGTCTTTCATGTTTTTAATAGATTCATCAATTTGACTGGATTTAAGTATTTCACACACCCTTCTGTGTCTTTGCAGTTGGTGTAAGAAATATGAACACTGAATCAAGAGCTGCAATAACTCGATATTTGTGACTTTTTCAGTACCGTAACAACGTACATTGCATGTGAACTTCAATTATGTACCATTTATCTTTTACTGCAATAACATTTTATCTTTAAAACGGGGGATTCTTGATTCAGGCAAAAATAGATTCAGACAAAAATCAAGGTGATAAGCCTGTTCATGATTTCATGTTTCATGTTACAGTATAACATCATATGATCAACATTGCCGCAAATCATAAAACCTATGAAGATAAGCATAGGAAGCCACACATTTTCTCACCTTCAGGGTTTTTTACAGAAGAGGGGAAGGAGGGTTTATTTCTAATTCTTGTGCTTCCTATCATGACCAGGTTCAAACCTAAAATACTAAAACTGACAGCACAACCCACACGAATAGTTTTGTTCAAAGACCAGGACTGCTTTCTGTGTGCAATGAATGTGGGCTTGCAGCCAAATATTCATGTCATTACCTGAACACCTTTTAAGTATCACACACCAAAATTATTTTATATGGTAGCTGGACTTAAAATAATTCATCAAGCAGATGAATTATGCAGAAAACAGCAACTGGATTAGGATGTTGCAGACAAAAAAAAACCAGCCCACAACCCCTTAATGCTGACAGCAACCAAACGTTTGTGGGTCAAGAAATTCAAAGGCTTCATAATAGTTTCCTAAATGCTCAGACTGGGTTGTTCAGTCACCTGAAATCTATACCTTAAATATATCATGATATCGAAGAAGCTCAACCAATGCTCTACTGAAAAACACACATGGAGAGGATGAGGAACGGAAACTGAAATCCAAGTGCAGTCTCAATGCTAATAACACACATTCACCCTCTCATGAGAAATGAACCCGGAACACGTGAAAAAATAAACAAGCTGGTCTGGGATTACTACATGAAAAATGCCCATTGCCAAAGCAGTCTTGTGAATAGCTGTGGCTAAACCAACCTTTTTATAAAGTCACCACAGCACCCTCAAATATGAGGGAATAAAACATGCATAAAGAAAGCAGCATTTTTGTTTGAGACAATATCTGACATTATTTTAAATGCTCATTGTTAACAGCAGCACTGGTTGAGGGAAAGAAGATAAACACTGGCCAACAGAAACACCTCCAAAACTTCCATACCCTGACCTGACTGGCAGGAATTATTCAACTGGTTGGATGCTTAAACCAAACAAAAATAAACTCAACCCCCAAAAAAACACCCCCAAACAAGCAAAAACCCATGAAGAAAAGCAAACCCACCAAAAAGTTTAGCCAAGAGTACTTTTAACCGTGGGAGCAGGACACCAATGCACAGCTGCGGGTTTGCAATTCATTTTGTGAGGGCCATGAATTGAGCGCTTTGTTGAAGACAGAGGAGAAGGACAGAACAAAGGGAGAAAGGAAGGAAAAGCTTAAATATGGAAATGGGTAGCATCACACCTGGGAAGAGCACAGGACTTTCTTGTAGGAAGGGACAGTGAAGACTGGGAATTGAAAGGAGGAGAATTTAGATATCCACGGAGTAAAGGCATCTCTGTGGATGGAGAGCAGAATTTTTAAATTCAGGAAGCAACCAAAATCCGTTGGACTGGAAAGGAATTTCCCCCATCCCAGTATGGACAGGAGGGATGTGGGATGGTTTCTTTGCAAACCTTTGATATGAACCAACTAATGCAGCTACTCTGAATTTTATTTAGGTAGAGAATTACTTGTCCTGGTTTATTTCTAGTCTAGTAAAACATGCTTCAGAAATGGGAAACATTTTCTATTATCTCTGATAAGACTATTTAAAAAACCCAAGAGTCTAAAATATTTTAATTCGATTTTCTGCATTCGTTGGGCTTCTTTTAGCAATGGAGTTTACAGGAGGAAAAAAAACTCCACCACATAACACTTGACTGTTTTCCAACAAAACTACTATAATATGAGGACACAGACAAGCGCACCTTGATGATACAAGGTGCTGGGCTGCAGTGTGGGCTTTTGCTCACGAGTGGAATTTGCAACTAAGATTTCCAGAATTTAAGATCAAGGCTTCTCTCCTTTTCTCCTACTTCCACTAAGCATTGTACTCGTTCTCATCTATGGAGGGGCAAGGATCTACCTCTTTTGTTAACTCCATGCACTGCAACAATCTCAAGACAAGTATTTTGGTTTTAATAAAATGATAATGGCAAATGATGATATCTGCCACTTGGATACAGACCAAAACTAACCAGATGAGACGTGGTGCTGCTGATGTACAAGGCTTTGAATTATAATCCTTTTATTCTGCTATTAGTTAGTATTCAGATACAGGACTAAGATAATGCTGTTATTAGACATCATGCAGTGAAAAGGTTCATTCAAAGTTTGCAAGGTGAAACTTCAAGGCCTCAAGCAGGAAATCAGATTTCCCTTTGTTTCCACCCATAATGGCTGCAATGCACAGAAAACAATTACTTACTATCCACCTCCTCATCATCATCACTGGAAGAAGAGCCAATAGAAAAGAGAGTTTTAGACTTAGGAATGAGTGGAGAGATGCTGAAGGAGAAGGAAATTCGTCTCGATGGTCGAGTCCGGCCCTGGGCTGAGAAGTGGGTTAACAGCAGACATTAGAGCATGCTTGAAAATGCATTTAATAACATAAAAGAGGGGAAAGAGGCCAAAGCAAACTAAAACCAAAGCAAAGGAAATGTCTGCAAAGCAGCTGGCTTCAGAAAAGGCACAAAATACAAAGAACTGAGAATGTGCAAATTCCAGAGGATGCAGGTTTCATGGGATGCAGGTCTCACTGCACGCGTAACTCGAGGTTCAAGCTTTCCTTATTTTTGCTGGCCTCTTTTTACAGGACCTTTTAATGAAGACTTAAATTTGAACAGTAATTTTCCCAAACAGAATACCAACAATATAGTCATCTCTGGACAAAGAGCATCTGCTTCACTGAAATAACTGCCAGGAAATTGAACAACTCAAGGCTGTGTGGTACCCATCACTCACGTGGTACATCAGTGCGTCCTCGGGAAAGATGAATGGGATAGGGCTGGGGAAACTCTGCCCCAGCGACAGGTCACTCCTAAAGGTTCTACATTAAGCAACTACATCAAACATCTTCAGTGCATGTATTCAGGCACTTTCAAGTCACCCCATGGCATGGATAAACCAATTTGTTTGCACAACAAGGTAAAGAGGCTAAAGGCCTTATCAGTATTAAAATTCCAAGAGAAGAAAAGTAGTAATTACTACTCTTTTTGAGCAAAACATGCCCTTTTGGTCACATATAAAGAGAATTTTTTGCATTGCTGGTATCATAACCCCAAACTGAATTCAGAATATAAAAATCCTATTCAAGGATATTCAATGCAATGCAAGCAATGCAAAGCAAACCCCCCTGAAATTTTCCTTCAGCCATAAGTCACAAATGCCAAGAGGCAATTTGACTAAAATTATATGCATACTTTTCCAATGTAAGCAGAACAACCCTAGAGGGACCCAATGAAAGGCATTTAGACTGAACAATTCCAAGCAAGACTCGTGCATTAGTTTTGTTTAGGCTGCCTTTCAAAGGAGTAGTTTCAGTGTTCCAGACCTGAAGAACATGACCAGGCAACACTGCTTTCTTTCTTCTGTAGTCTACTGTCTATTTAGACTAAAAGTCAAAATGAACAATAATACTTTACTGTAAATAGAACCACCTCCTCCAGCACAGTTCAACTCAACTTCCATTTCAGTGCTTTTATTTATAGCAGTTCCTGGCTTTATAACAATGCTCCACACTGGAAATTTGCTATTCCAAAGCTGAAAGCAGTCTTCCGAGCACTCCAGCCAACAGCTCTTGTGACCTCTCTCTATAAAATGCTGAAGGATTAACAGTTGTGAATGGCCACAGCAGCTCTTGGAACATCTGAGCCATCAGATGGAGCGCAGGCTAGAAACTTGGTCTTGGAAGTAGCTCCTGCCTCAGTTCACATGAAAATAAACAGGGAAAACAAGAGAAAGCCTCCCATGTGTTTATTAACGTGGATTTAGTTTTTGAAGCTTTGTGCAGAACATGCTGCTTTCTTCCCATTCAGACACATTTGGGTTTGAACACCTACCACAAAACTATGCAAGTTCTCCTAGAATTCACCTCCATGAAATCAAGGATTTATTCCTGCACATCTCTCAAGTATTCTGTTTTGATAATAGCAATGTCAAACCTGTATGATACAAGGGAATTTATACAAGTCTTTCTTGTAAAAGTCACTCAGCTGCCTCACATGTATTATGGTCACATCTCAAGTAACATTACTCCTCTTTGAAAGTGAGGAAACATCGAGTGATTTACTGATGTTTCCAAATTCAGGGAAGTGTCAGAGTTGAGAAGAGAGCCCATGACAGTGCAAAGAACCTCAGAGTTGGGGAGAGCAATCTTTTTGGTTGCTCACATCAACCGCCTGAAATTCATTAATTTTCAGAAACAACATTCCTGTAAAACTGAAGCCCTTCTGAGGAGTCACAAATTAACAACTGAGAAAACAAAGCTCACAGAAGCACCAGTAACTTTTAACTTGAGTGTCCAAAACTCAAAGACATCTACCTCAAAGCAACAGACTAACCCCAGTATTTCTTTCACAGCCCCTCTGGAATCTTACTGCATCTTTTCCTTCTCTCTCTTCATGACTGTTGTGGCTAGGCCATCTCTAGAACATGGGGTAATCAAACCTGTCTACCACCAGCCTGGGGCTCGTTGGCATTTTAACCTAGGTCAAAGAAGACAGAGAGAAGTGGAAAGATGGGAAGTTGCCCAATTCCAAGAGGGAGCTACAAATCCTCCCCTGTCATAAGCCCTGCCACAGGCCTGAAGGGAAGTCTCAAGGGAGAGGGAGATGAACCTCAGCCGAATAAGCCCTCTCAGGCACCAACAGCCCATTTGCTGGGAGATAGCCAAGTTATTCATAGTGTTTGGTTACCAATGGCAATAAATTGGTTGCTTAATAGATGTAATAATGAAGTTCTTCAGCTCAGTGAGGAGAGCCACTGCACAGAGCAGGAGCTGGCCCTTCCATGGGACAGATCTGCCCGTGCTTTGGTTACCGTTGCTGAGGAGGACATCCGTTAGGCCACATGCTTATTAATCACAGAAGAACGATGGCAAAGGATGTTAACATCTCCTACAAAGCATAATCGCTCTGAGCTTCCTCCTGAATGAATAAAACACCCTTCTTAACAGTGCCTTTCCCTTGTTCAGCTTTGCAAGGAAGAAGTATGTTAATAAAGAGGAAAAGCTCAGAGACCATCACTGATTGACAAGAGCAATCTAAAACGTCAATACCGTTTCTGGCTGGCAATTAACATAATGAAAGCATGTGTAACATGGCCCTTCTAAGCACATCCAGCTGCAGTCTTCTGAATGACTTTTGCAGCTGCGAGAATCCATTCAGTGATGTTGCCAAATTCACTGCAACAAGTGAATTCTTGTTATTGCCTCAATTAAGCTAAACTGAAAAATTTCACCTCGTCACCACTTATCATTTTCTTCAGGAATGAGTTTTAATAAATTACAGCCAACTGCCCTCAAACATTTAACTCAAAACAAATAGCAACAAAATCCCCTATGGAGAACAAGGATTTGCAAGTTTCCATGTTATCAGTGCTCTGAAGACTCTAAACCGATCTTTTCACCCACAATTCCATGCAGCAGTAAAACACTTCACATAATATAGGAAAGCAAGAGCAGGTACTAGCAAATCCTTCCTTGGGAAGGTAGAAAGATACACTTAATAATACAGATGAGAGAATGGATAAGGAAAAACTGCGTTACTCACTGTCCAGCACTGGTTTACTAATTGACATTAGAGACATAGATTTGGTCAGTGAAGATGAAACAGTGGAAGAGCAGAAATTAAATCCTTGTGGCGGTGATGTTTGATGCATCTGCAGAACAGAAAACAACCACACTGAGCAAATATGTGAAGAACAGCAGCACCATTGAGCTTCAGATGAGTGCTCACATTTACTGAAATTCTCACTTTCGAGCAGGGGAAAAAGTCAGTGATCCCAGTTAAAGGACCATGAAAAATATGAACAGTGTCACACAGGTAACAGGCAACATTTTAAGCGTAAGATAACTGTTTATGCAAGAAATGGTGAGCCTCTGGCTGCTTGGTCTTCTTGCAAGGTATTACAAGATGGATATTGTCAACTGTCCGACAGCCACTAGAATTACTGCTGTGATTCCAGTTCCTCAGTATAACTAGACTGTGATAACAAATCTGATGCTTTGTTGTGTGTTCTCCAAAAATGACATTCCTCAAAGCAAGAGAAGACATAAGAGTCATGGCATGACAGCTCTACAGGGCAGATCTTGTACGACCTGTTCACTGCCCTGATGTATAGCAATGACTCTGTAAACAGACTGTTTGGCTAATTATTAATATGCAATTAAAATTTTGCTTAACTGTTGCTTATTATAATTGGGCCTTTTGATTTCGGTTATGACTCTGAAAGGAAAAATAAAGAAATCTTTCTTTTCCTCCCACAATATGAAAATAAACCTGAAAACTTCAGCAAACAAATTACTACTTGGTACTTTGTGTGTACTTCAGGACTGCAAAAGGGAGCATAAGCATTAACTGCTGTAGCCTTACATCATCTCCAATTGATGGCATTCCTATATCTATACTAAAATGTTCATAACTTTTGCAAGATTATTAATGCAATCAGCAGAAGAAAACCCACAGACTTTGCCCATCAACCATGTTGCCCCGGAGAACCAAGCAGCAAATTTAACACAGTGGAAATTCTTCCACATTAGAGATGGAAGACTTTAATATTATATACATATAGATAGATATATAGGGTAGAAAACTTCACTTGGGAAAACCTGAGGTAGTTTTATCTTGACATCTAGCAATAGTTGGACAGCCTCACCTGGTGATCATACTCTCTCATTTCTCCTTGCTCAAGTTCTTCAGTGAGCAAGACCAGGGATCCACACTGGTTGCTGGCAAGCGGACTCCGTCTAAGGTCTTTGGAGCCCAGAGAAGCTGCCTCCAAGTTTGTAGAGGTCTTCTTGTTCTCACCAGAGTCTCCAGCAAGGCCTTCTAGGCTGTAACTGAAGAGAAAGCATGGTGGTTAGATGCTGACAAACTCTTAGGGACCAGTGTCTTTCAGCACACAGCACCTTCAAGTATAGAACACAAGGCAGTCACTAACTGAACTGGGCAGGTAAATGCTGATTTTATTCCTCAGCATGTTACTTTTTTAATGACCAAGTGCAGACAGCAGTGGAGGAGCTCCTGCTTTTCAGAACAAATAGCAACATATTTCTGCCTCTAATAAGACACAATAGTTGCTTGAACAACTGTTCATACTCCTGGCCAATAGCTCTTCCTACTGTTTTCTTTCTCCTCCTGGAGTGGAGCACAGGAAAATCTAGAAACATCTTAAGATCTTTGTAGTTCCACATATTCTCTTTACTAGCTTTTACTAGTCTCTCCCTTGGAATAAAGTCACTCAAATTAAACTACCCTGTATTAGCATGGTGCTGCCTGACCTGGACCAACACCCAACGTTCACCTTTGCAGACACATCCTCCAAATCGGCTTAGCGCTTGACACTGCACAAAGCTTTGGCACTGATAATGTCCTTCTTTCTGCCAAAGCTGGTTTCTTTCTGCCTAAGCTGGTTTCTTTCTGCTGACAGACAAGCAACCTCTACAGAAAGAGGTTAGTATACTTTCTTCTCACCTCCACAAAACACCCCCTCTTTCACATGTGACTATCTCAATTTTATATATCCTCTAGACATTATCATTGTTTCTATCTCTCCTGCTCCTTATCCCCAAGCACTAATAAGCCCATTGCAATGTCAGTTTGGGTTAAAGAGCAAGTGTTACAGATACACCTCCTGGTACCCTAGTACAGCTCCATGGCTAATGTTTGATTTGATGCCCTCAAAGTCCTGCTTGTTTGAAGCAGGACCTACCCTGGATATGTATTTCAACCTGAAGCTAACCATGACGTCCCAGTGGCCAGCAAGCTGACATTTAAACAAATGAAAGGGAAAAAACACTATAAACTGTACAGAGCATTTAAACAACCAAAAGAACTTTAAATTCAGGTAGACTTGCATAGTAGTGATTAATGTTCTGGATTCTTTTAGAAGCATTAAGTGGTTGATCATCAACGTAAAAACTGCAATAAACCTTGAATAAGAAGATTTAGTAATTTTTTCATGGTAATTAGAGAGAAAGAAGACTAGTTGAGGCATTTTCATTTGCTAAAGCAGATTAAATTGTAAAGAAGATTTTGACTCAACAATGTATATCAACAGCAGGCATTATAAAGTTTATTCTAAGACACTTGCAGAAAGAAGTCAGTCCCATTTCTACTTTTTATGGCAGAAAAATGTTATTTTCCTTGCAACCCAAGATGCTAACAGTGATGCTACACAGTACAGAAAAAACATCATGTCTTTTGCTGCGACACAAACAGCTCAAAACTGCAAATATTAGCCATTAAAAGTTGTCAGTGGGTGACACTGAGCTGTAACTTGTATATACAGAGCAAGCATAATTAAATATGTAACAGGGACAGATTAATTTCTTCAGAAAGAGACTTTAATAATAGCTTTAACCACAACCAGCAAGAACTGCCGGAGGAAAGCTATAAAGCCATGAAATCTGGGACACTGGCTTCCAGGCAGTATCAGGTAAAGATCTGACCTGCAAGCACCAATCTCAGCCTCAGGGACTTTCTACAGAAGGTTCAAGCTTTGAGTGCCTGAGAAATTGCCATCTGTGGCTATTATATTGGGTTTTCACAGCAAGTTTTACATGACGAGTCTCTTTGAAGAAAAAACTGCATCTTTCAATTTACAAAGAGCAAGTCTGTATGAACTTAAATCCTTTATGAGATCCATCCAGAACAAAGCAGCACTGAATCACATCAACTCTCGTTTTGATTCTTTGGCTGTCACCATTATCATTATGGTCACTGCTGTGGAAAAAACACACCTTAAAATCATCATGGAATACAGCAGCTCAAACCAACAATGCAGCTTCTTCAATGCTCGAGGCCCACAAAAAGCAGCCACCACCTTCACCTGCACCCCAGTTCAGAAGACCCATTCCCAGGTCTAAGTGCCGGAAAAGCAGATGAAGCAAACAAACACGTGCACGCTTCAGCCAGAGCAGCAGTGGAAAAGGCGACGCATGAAAAGCTGACGACAGGGTGTTTGCAGAGCTCCTTTGCTGCTGCTGCACATTGATTTATACTGTACCTTCTACAGGTAAAGTCAGGACCCATGGCAATGAACTGTACGCCAGAGGGACACCAGCTCAAACTAGGAACATCAAAAGAGGCAAAGAAAGGAAAAGGGCTGTGATTATTGGATTGGTATGGAATAGGGGAATGTTAAAAGACTCTCACTGTTGCATATCTTAAAAAATCCCAAACTCATAAATAATGCAGAAACTATGACATATTTCTGGCTGCCAGAAAACACCAGTGTGCCCCAAGTGACAAAGGTTACCACCAAAGGGGCAGCAGGCCAGCCCATGCTTCCCCCAAACTGATCCCCTGAGCGAGCATACAATCCACCAGAAAAACTGCTCCTTGTGGGGAGAGAAGTTTTTGGGGAAAACAAGGCTGAAACACACCCAACCCAACTGTGCATAAGTAATCACACACATCCATTGCGTTAGTAATGATTAGTATTCTTCTGGGACCTGACATCCCCAAATCAGAGAAAGAATGCCTTAGATATATTTAATCAAGTCCCCTCCATACAAGTATCAATAACTTGAGGCTACACTAGGGAAAAATAAGGAGGGAGCTACATTCTTCAGTGCTGCACAGCAAATAAGTGAAAGAAGTAAAAAAGCAGGCTTGTCTTCTTGTTAGCTTAGGATTAAATCAAGTCCTCAAATAGTACTTCGACTAGAAAACCTTTCAGCTCCCATATCCCAAAAGAATCCCAAGCTGCATCTCAAAAGATACCAGAAATGCAAATATAGAATGCAAATATTTTGGTGGCTGATTTAAGTACTGCTTCTGTTATTTTTTTCCCTTTGCCAGCTTGTGGCCCAATTGCAGGTTTTACAGACATGGAGAAATTAATCTTCTTGTCAGCTACCACATATAAAGGATCCCTAAATCCTGGAAAAGCTGTCCAGGAAACATACATTGTCTGAAGGGAATTTTGCATCAGCACGTATCTACCAGAGCAGCACAGCACAAGTCCTGCTCCCAGCCCCTGGCCTGCAAGCCACATGGCCAGGATTCTATGGAAAGGGCAGAACAAGCGTCAAGCATCCCTGGGCCAGGAGTTGTGACTGCCCAAAGCCTCAGAGGGCACAGAGGAAGGTTTAAAGCCACTGACTGCATTATCTCATACCAAGTCCTCATACAGTTTCCACACAAAGTCCAACACTGGAAACATTCAGGAAGGGTTTGACAGTTTGTTTTCAACAGTGGGGCTCAGATAATTGCTACCTGCTTTGTTAAGGATGTTAACTGGGTGAGGATGCACCTGAAGTACCTGTGCTTTGCACAGTACCACAAGCCTTCTTGATGAAGACAAACCTTCCCATGACATGTCAATATTAACAAGTACTTCACCATCATCATCCAACTAAACCATCAATCGGGGCATGCAAAACCCCTTTACAGGAGATCACTTGGGGAGGAGGGGGTGGCTATTATATATGTCAGCCTTGTGGGAGAGCATAAACTGTTGGAATTACTTTCAGGCTGCAGCTCTGCAACTGGGTTAAAGAGGATTATACTAGAACAGCTGGGAGGCCAGAAAAGTAAAGAGAATGCTTATGAAAGAATTAGCACACATTTCAGATATGATAAGGTATTTTAGATTGACTGCATAAGAGTGTAAGCTCAGTGTTTCAAGATACTACGACTCTGAGTACTAACACAGCTCCTACAGAGGAGCCTGAAAAGACAAGGGGTTAAAAAGATGTTCATTTGCATGAGGTGAGAAGGAGAGCACTTCCTCCAGAGCACGGAGAGATGCAAATGAAGTGGCTTCATAGAAGTAAAAAAAGATGCTATTTCTTGTGCTTTTTTTAAACACGCTTTTTTAAGAGCCCTTTCCTGAACTGTACAGCACTGCTCATATGGCTTCATTTATGCTGATGCATGGTAAGACCCAGTGATTTCTTTGGTAATAACATAATGGTAACAACTTCTCCATATGTGAAAATATGGTAGTTTGTTTATACACACACAACCCCATCCATTTCATGGGAAGCGAAATCCTGAGTTAACGTGCTCCAAGAGCAGAGGTAGAGGATGGGGGAGATAAGAAGAGGTTGAATCACTAAAGCAAAGAGGTTAAACTTCTCTTTTTTTTTAGCCCAAAAATGTGTCAGTGTGGATGGCCCATGTGTCTGCTACATCAAAATTAAATGTCCTATTGTATATGTTAATAGACACCACAAAGGTCATGTGAGTGAAACTGCGTATCTGTGAGATGGATGAGAAACTAAAAGTGTGCTACACCAAAGAAAAACACAAATGGAAATAAATGTGAAAGACGGTTATAAAAAAACCCCCAAACTCCCCAAAACCAGCAGAAGAGCAAAATTAAAGCCATTTAATTCAAGCAGCTTCAGATCTTCAGAGTATTCTTCAACTCTGAGATCGTGCCTTATGCATCCCCTCTCAAGGTAACCCTCCTGCAAGCCTTGGCAGGAGTCTCTGATGTGCTTTAAATCCGAATTACACATAGGTAATGCTTGTAAGTAAACGATTATTTTAACACAACTCCAAATCTTACACACGGCAAAGGCCAACAAAATGACATCTAAGATTTCTCCACATTATTAACAGAATGTATGCTGGGAAAATGGCTTGAGCATTTGCTCTGTGGGTCAGAAATGCTGCCCTGGGTCAGGCTGGAGAGGGAAAGCAGCCAAGCGGGATGCATAGCTCTAATGCCAACGCTTCCAGAGGTACTACTACAGGTTTACTAACCAGGCAATATGGAGTTAGTAGACATTCGTACACAAAAAAGTTAGTGACGTTAATTGGCTTTGTACCTTCTCCTATGAATGGGAGGCTTCCTTATACCATCCCCCAGAATTCGCATTGAACTGAAAATGAATCATGGAGAGTGGTCAGCAGCTTGAATGGAAAAAATCGAGCACATTGGCAGCTGAAGGAATAATATCCCCAAAACATGAACAGCAGAGGGAATGGATGCACAGGAAAAACAAAATCAAATACTAAAGGGAATAACGAGTTTTTCTTTTCTTCCTCTCCCTTTTACAAATAAATCTAGGGTTTGGTTGGGGGGGTTTTGTACAGAAAGGAGGTTTCACAGGCATCGACCCCATCGCAACTTAACTGCTGCCAAAGCCAGGTCGGTTTAAAGCTGAAATAAGGATAAGTATTTGACAGAAGCTGTTCACAACCACACTTAACATCAGCTCCAGTTCTGCAAAGCTTGATCCATCAGTGAAAAATGCCAGCATCTCTTTCCTCAGAACCAACCATAAAAATACTGCATCACTGTTGAAAGACAGGCATTGCAAAGCCGCAGTGAATGCCAGGAATTAACTGAAGGATGAACATCCTTTTGTGGCAGTCCTGTTAGTTTTCTTTGTATCTTCAATAGCAAAATGTAGACATGAGGATTACCCGTGAAGTGCATTTGAAGAGAAGGGGGAAGCGGAGGAGAACTGAGTGTTTTCCCATTTCAAGATGGTAACATTTTTTCTGATCCTTTCTGTGAACATTTATGCTCATCCCTCTTAAAACATAAAACACGTAATAATAGAAAAGACCAAATCCTGCAAAAGACTGATTTTCCATAGGTTCTTTTAGTCCTGTATCAGCAACTCCATTTAAACTTGACTTAGATACCTTTGCCATAGGGGAAAGACTATTACTCGTGTGGATAGGGGCTGCACCAAGTCTTTGCTAGGGCAGGAGACACCTCTTAGAGCTGCCACCCCATTCCTCTTCCTGGCTGCGCAGCTCAGTTCTAATCCTTGAGTTGGATTTGGTGGCAATTACTCTTTATTTAGTTTAATTTTCTACTTATTCAGTGAGTGCAACCTACTTATGGTGCAAAGAATTTGCCAAGGGTGCCCAGAGGATGAGAGGGAGAAAGGACAAAAGGTGAGAGGTGGTGGGAGCAGCACAGTCCTGTCCATCAGCAGGACAAACCTTTGCTAAGCCTTGAGCTCCATGTTACTTCATTTCAAAGGTTTATTAAAGTCAAGTTACAATAACAGGATTTCCCATTGAAATGGAAAACTATCTACTGCAAGTGAAATAAGCAAACACCTTGAATCTGATTTGTATGAAAATCACTTGTTTGGGCTTCAGTTCCCCAGTATTTGTTGTTGCTCGCTAAGCAACCAGAATCATATCACAACAGCCACATATGAAAAGAACAAACCCAGCCCCCCAACCAATCCAAATTCTTTTGTAACAGAAACAAAACCAAACAGGAACCAAATCAGCATCAGAGACCCACCCAGCTTTTCTTTTTGAATTAACCTGTGACAGCCATCCTTATGTAGCATCAGCTGCATCTAAGAGCGTATGAGAACAATTACTCTTCCTTTAACTCCACTTTTCTTACATTTACAATGAATGTATTTTCCCATATCGGGAACAGCCTCCAAAGTCTGACACGGGAGAATTTAACCCCAGCTGTTAACTGTTAGCAGTAATTGTCAGCTATGCAGTTTGTTACCCTCAGAAATCCGGACAAAACAGGCCCCATACTTGAATCTCTCCACTAAATGAGTTTATGAGCTTATGGGCTCATCCTATCACAAACCTGCATGTATACCTTCTGTTTACTCTTTCTTAGCTTTAAGAAGAGAGGTATTACTTTATGAGTTTAAATATTACCTGTGGACTAGGAATGAAGCCAAAAAAAGGTGGCACTGGTAAACAACAACAATAGTAATAGTGATAATAAATCTTTCACCTTATGTTACTTAGAGGGTCCTCAATGTTTCTCACCCATTGGCTTTGAAATCTGAAGGGTCTATGATATTCCTTTAGTGATACCCACAGCTCCTAGCATGTGAAGGATGCACATGCCTGATTGAAGGCTACTGCCTCTCGCAGGATTTTCCAAATGGATCAGTAACATCTTATTAGGATCCTACTGTGAATGGCTACTTTCAACTCAATGACATCACCAAATGCAACAGCTCCATTTATCTTAGAAACAGAGCCATGGCTAGAACAACAGCAGCAGGCAGCCTGGGGAGCGGCACTGCGCTGCACACCTCGGCTTGCAGCCCCTGTAAGCCGCAGGTCTACACCAGAGGGACAGGATATGGCACCCTGACCCTGCCGAAACAACTGCCCATTCCTATTCTAAAAGCACTGCAAGGCAGTAAAAACACTGGCCAAACCTCCCCTGGTTTCAAAACACGCAGGGTTTAACCTCAAGCATACATCAGCCCAGATGCGGAATGGTGCAAAGTATGGTAGGAAATCTTACACCAACTACTCTATTGATAGGTATCTTCCTTCACTTCCTCTTCTTCCCTGCTGAAATGGCACCTTTTCTCCCCACAGTCACTTTTCTCCACACAGTCAGCATCATCTACACACTCAAGGGGCTGTTACACCTTTCCTTCGTATCTTCTGAAAGAACAAATTGAAGAACTTCCCTTCTGAATCTTCCTGAGCACCACTGGGGACATCAGTGATGGGTTAGGTGACACTTACTGTCCAAGAGACTCTAAGGTGGACCAGTTCCGTGAAACAGGGACCACCCATCTCACCACTATGAGAAGCCTCTGCAACCTCATTTATACAACACTGGTGCCTGTGCTATCTCTTAATACAATCAGAGCAACCATGGTTGTGTTTATTTTGTGATCAGTGAGATTTAACACTCCAGTAATTCCTTTAACAAGGCCTTTCCTAAAGAAAGGGGTAGTGACAGTTCAAATGGAAGATTTCTCCCAAGGTAATTCCATTTTATCTGGAAAGCTCAAGCATACTGTAGGCATCAAGTACTTTAATCCTGAAAGTTAATTTAAAAAAAACAAGCAAACATAGGTTAGGAGACTGCCTTCACCCCTTTGAGTGACAAAGAAATAATCAGAAGTGACATCCTCAGTTCTCTGTTTTATCATGCTGAGTCTAAAGCTTTGATAAATACCCTACCAGTGGGTGCAAAGTAAATCAAAGCAGCCCTTCACTCACCTCCTCTGATTTATTTCTGCCTCATTGGTGGCGTTCTTCCCTGGCCCCCAGCTGTGTCGACGGAAAGGTGACAATGGCCGCATGGAGTTTCTTAGGACAGAGGAATGAGTGGGCACATCTGTGATACTGTCCAGCTCCTCTTCCTTCTCTCCTCCCTCTGTGACCACCATGTTAGTGCAGCTGCCATCCAGGCTGTGCCTGTCCTTGGGCTGGACAAAGTTCCCCAGTGGTGGGAAAGGAAGGGATGTGTCGCTGCCCAGGGATGAGTTCCTCTCCAGGGACATGGTGTCATCCGCAGAGGAACTGGAACTGGTGACATCACATGCAGAGTGCTCCTCTTCAGGCTGCTGTGGAAGAGAAAGCATAAAGTAGAATCACAGACTGGTTTATGTTGGAAGAGGCCTTTAAACACCATCTAGTCTAATCCTCTTGCCACGGGCCTAGACATCACTCATTAGATCAGGTTGCTCAAAGTCCTTTGCAACCCAACCCTGAATATTTCGAATAAAGTGAACGCATTTAACATATTGATGACACCAAGCTGGGTGGTTTGGGTGATATGTTGGAGGGAAGGAATGCCATCCAGAGGGACTTTGACACACTTGTGAGGTGGGCTGATGCAAACCTGATGAAGTTTAATCATGACAAGTGCAAGGTCCTAAAACCTGGGTCAGAGCAATCCCAGGCACAGCTTCAGGTTGGGTAGAGAAGAGATTCAGAGCAGCCCTGTGGAGAAGGACTTGGGGGTGCTGGTCGATGAAAAAATGAACATGAGCCTGCAGTGTGCGCTCGCAGCCCAGAAAGCCAACAGTATCCTGTGCTGCATCAAAAGGAGCGTGCCCAGCAGGTTGAGGGAGGTGATCCTGCCCCTCTACTCTGCTCTCGTGAGACCTCACTTGGAGTATTGTGTGCAGTTC